>JAEIFU010000319.1:0-156691 GCA_018904235.1 Lordiphosa stackelbergi | reverse complement strand
GTAATACATAATCATAAAATTTTTTAATAATTCGTAATATTGTGATCCACTTAAAAAACTCTTTTAATAACGGATTTTTAAAACATTTTTTTACAATAATGTGTTTTAAAGATAAGTTCGTGGGTCTGTGATATTGTAACAGTTGTCAATAAGTGTTCAAATGCAAAGGATTCTTTAGTTTTACGATAACAGTAATGGAAGATTGGATAAAACTGTGAGTTCTTAGGAAAATTCTAATTTCGGAAATAGAAATCTTAATTTATGTTGCCTATAAAACCAAACCATTAGATATAATACTTAATATTATTTTGCCTAGCTCTACAGTTGAATCAGCTTTTAGCTGTGGAGAGCCACAGATATACCTACACCAAAAAAAAGTGACGAGGTGACGAAATATTCGAAGCGCTTGTTATACCCGTTACTCGTAGAGTAAAAAGGGTATACTAAAGTCGTGCAAATGTATGTAACAGGCAGAAGGAATCATTTCCGACCATATAAAGTACATATATTCTTGATCAGCATCAACAGCCGAGTCGATTTAGACTTGTCCGTCTGTCCGTCCGTCCGTCCGTCTGTCTGTATGAACATCTAGATCTCAGAGATGGTAAGAGATAGAGGTTTGACATGTTTGGGACAAATGCTTCTTTTACCTGCACGCAGATCAAGTTTGTTTCAAATTTTGGCCCTCGCCCCCCCGCAATTTGGAAAAAACGTTATATCTCCTACAGTTTTAAGATTGACGATTCGTAGACCTTCTAGGATAGTTAGTAATTAGCAAAATGAATCGAGTTGCCGAAGAAAATGATAAAGATCGGATGAACGGTTCTCAAGTTATGAGCAAAGAGAAAAAGTGAACCAAGCCCCCCGCTACCACCCCTCCCACCCTAAAAAAATGTTGCATACTTTTTGGATGGTCCACACTAAGGAACGCAGGAACACTTTTAAACATGTTTTTTCATGAGTAACGGGTATATCGAAGTCGGTTAGAGCCGACTTTAACTTACGCTCGTTGTTCTTTGCTTGAGGTCTCGTTTGAACTCCTACTGAGACCGTAGTAGCATGGATTTGCACGTGATTCTTGTTGCGGGTTATCATGGTGTATGTTGTTGTTCCGGGGTAAACAAAGTCTTCTCAGCTTTTAAGTTGTACTCTCCACGGGCAAACAGATTGCCCAAGACGCGTGTACTTCGTTTCGAGGATACTAGGTACTTCTTCTTGTCCTCGTTCACCTGATGGGCATAGTTCCGACTGCCTCTCAATCTCTGAAAACGCCGGGCATACCGCCCGTTTGGTATTGCCATAATGTCAATATCACCGGTGTATGCGGGTAGCATTACATCTTTATTGAAGATGGTGCCCGATCTGTTTGTCATTTGGACACCGGCGGAGTATATCCTCCATCAACAGATTAAAGAAGTCACACGATAAGCTATCACCCTGAGTAAAACCTCTTTTGGTATCAAATGGCTCGGGAGAGTTCGTTTCTATTTTGACGGAGCTTTGAGTGCTTTTTCAACGTCATCATGCAAAGTCGAACTTTCTTTGCTGGTATACAAACCTTGACCTTATCGGTGTGTTGAAATCGGCTTTGTAATCGACAAGAAGATGGTGATTTTCGATGTTTCTCTCATAGTTCTTCTCCAGCATTTGGCGTAATGTGAACATCTGGTCTGTGGTGGATTTACCAGGTCTGAAGCCACACTGGTAATGTCCAATCAGTGTGTTAATTAGCGGCTTTTGACGTTCGCAATTAATATGACAGAACCTTATATGCAATGGGAAGGAGACTGATCCCGAGGTAGTTGGCGCAAATTGCAGGGTCCCCTTTTTAAAAGAATTTGAATATGAATATAAAAAACTCTGGCTCAACCGCTCTATGCGTTTGCGGTATAAGCGGAATATATTCAACGATGTTTTGTTGTTTGATTAGATTTGAGTATACTCAATTAATAATTCTTATAAAATTTTTTTTGTGGATGAGGCAATTGAGAAAAAGTATATTTGCTATTCTGTGGTACGTTCTGATTCTAATGTATGTATTTGGCTAAACTTAATTTTTAATTTGCAGGAGCGTATGGGAAGGATAGTTTAATTCAGCCATGCCCAGCTCTATGCTCTTTGCACCTTTGTTTTTGTAATTGAGTTAGCAATGATCTCACCTTCGTATGTTTTGAAAGTTAAGGAACAATAACACATGCAAACAATTACTTTATTGTAAAAAAATATTATTCTTCCCTTCTTTGTATTGGTCTTTGCTCCGCGCAATCAAACCAACAACAATTTCAATGATTTTGTTTTTGCATTCGTTGTGATTTTGTTGGGGGTATTGTCTTCGAGTTTGCAGTTCTCTTCTTGGTATTGATGTTTTTATTTGTGAGTATTGGTGAGAGCTGCGATTTGGGCATGTCTGGTTTAATTAGTTATATTTTTCGATTTTCAGTCTATGCACAGAAAAAATTAAAGAATGGATATTCGAAATATCCATTTAAGATCAATTTTTATACTCTGTACCGAAGTACATCGGAGAAGGAATCATTTCCGACCCTATAAAGTATATATATTCTTGATCAGCATCAACAGCCGAGTCGATATAGCCATGTCCGTCTGTCCCGTCCGTCTGCCGTCCGTATGAACGAACAGATCTCAGAGATGGTAAAAGATAGAGGTTTGACATGTATGGGACAAATGCTTCTTTATACTTGCACGCAGATCAAGTTTTGTTTTCTAAATTTTGCCCGCCCCCTCCCCCCCCCGCAATTTGGAAAAAATGTCATATCTTCCACAGTTTTGTAGATAGACGTTTCGTTCCTTCGAGAATAGTTGAGTCCTGTTAGCAAAATATATCGATTTGCCGAAGAAATGATAAAAATCGGATGAACGGTTCTCAAGTTATGAGCAAAAAAGTGCACCTACCCCCCCCACCACCCCACCCACCCTTTCAAAGGCATACCGGCACCAAATCTTAGGAGACCGTTTAACATGTTTTTTCAAGAGGAAGGGTTATCGAGAGAGGGTGAGGAGGCGAGAACTGAGGCCGTGTCATGGTACAGGGTATTTTGTAGTCGGGCTCTGACTCACTTTCTCACTTGTTTCAAATATACTTGTGGCATTTTTCAGCTCCTTTGGATGTAGAATACAGATCAATGAAATATTTTATTACTGATGGATCCCAAAACAGATAGTTGGACTATGCAGCCCAAATGTATACCGAAAATATCCGAGGATCATAAAAAATCAAAGCTGTTCCCCTTTTCAATTCCGATCAAATCATGCGGAATCGGAATTGTTAAATGTGATCGCTTCCAAAAACCGATTTTGTTCTTCGGCTTTTAACTTCAAAACCTTTTTTAGATTCATAAGACCCTCTTGAGGACAAAAAGATTTAATCGAATTCTATAATCATCTGTGAAAAAACACCGCTCTTACCAATTCCGATCAATCGAATTCGGAAACGGGAACAGACCTGTATGCTTTTTTTCTCAGTGTGAGATAAAAATATGAAAAATCAAGAGTTGTTGTACTTTGATAAAAAAATTTCAGAGATAAGCCTGAAAATTCTTGATTTAAGTACGGAATTTCTTGATTAAAGAGCGTAAAAAAATCCTAAATTCTTGATTTCAAGAATGTTTTGAATATGTTACGCACGATTGCGGATTTGTATAAGAATTTTGATAGCTTAAACTAAGCATGATCTGGACCAGCGGTGGGCAAGAAATAACGTAAAGGGTACAACAAAATTCTTATTTTTGTCATTTGCTTTCGATTAACGCGATAATAAAAAAATATAATAAAATATATAAAAATTATTTACCCCCCAAATAAACCCCATCCTTTCCAAAACGCAAGGGGCTTATGTAACGCTGTCAAATCGCTGCCGTTGTTATAGCTTTTGCTTTAAGTGGTCACATCGCTGGCGCTTTTCGTTGACTATCAACTATGTGGCTGGGATTTTTCTTCTTTTCGGCTTTATGACATGGGCCACAAATGCATGCTTCTCCCCTGCAAGCTGCTCCTCTGGGCTAGTGGTGAATGTCACATAATGCCTGCACGCCATATGAGACTCAAAGTGTGTGTCGCCAGCCAACCAAGCCATATAGAAGGGAGCCAGCGGTGCGGCAGACACCAACGCATTGTTTGCCTCCTCCTCTTCTACCTCCTCCCCCAACTCCTCATCTAAGTTAAGCAAGAAAGTGAAATTTTCACATGCTTGCCTCGCTGCTTCCGGCTCTCTGGCAATGTGACGCCTGTCATGAGGTTTACGTTTATTGTTACCTCTGCAAAAAGATGCCACTACTCACCATCATCCTCGGTTGCTGCTGTCGCTGGTGCTGCATGTGCGCCCAAGTGCCAAGTGCGGTGGCAGCCAGCGTCAACGCTGTCGTCACGTGGAAAAGTGAAATTGCAGTCAGCAGTCAGCGAGGAGCAATTTGCTTCTAATTGTAAGGGCTTCCAGCTCGGCCGTCAACCGTACAATTTTGAGTTGGCAGCGGGCATTTGTTGCTCATTTAAATGTGCAACGTTTTTGCGGTAATTAAACGAGATAAGCGCATGCCAAAGTTGATTTTAAAAAGGATTTCCCTCTTTATGTTGCCTGGCGCAATAAAAATAATGTCAATGTAAATTGCCATATTAACAGGGCGAAGAGCGGCCAACAAAATGATGGCGATAAACGCAAATAAAGCATTGACAAACGGTCCGCGCTCCGCGGAGAGCAATTACACTGAGCGCACAGCCACCGCAACGCTGGGTCCTGCGTGAAGCTGTTTTTATTTTCATTTAATGCTGCATTTCCGTTTCCGGCGTCCACGGCGTATACGCAATGTGTGTTTTAATAACTGGCGGGCCTGGCTGGAGGCCGTCAGTTGGGCTGTCAATTACATTTTAAATTTCTTGCCGTTAATTTTGATGCTCGCACTGGGCGGCGCTGCTTTTTCAAACAGATTAAGGACACTTTTCGGCTTGCCTGTTCCCCGCTCATTTCATTTACATATACTTTATACGTTTTTGTATATTTTTTTATCAGCACTTTGCTGGACAGTCAAAGTCATTAAATGTATTTTTGTAAATGTCCTGGCGGCCCATTGTAAAATTGTATCTTTATATTCTGGATGTTCCTTCCGCTGTCTTTTTTTGTGTTGTTGTTGCAGGTTCCAAATATAAATTGGGTGTCCCCCCTGGTCCCCGCGGTTTGTTTCTGCTAGAGTTGCGCGCGTGACGTGAACGCCCAAAGAAGAAAAGTGTGTTTGTGAAGTTGTACGTAAGAGCGGGCAGCTGACGTGAATATACGCTATTCACCGCACTCACGGTTGGTCATGTTCAAGTGTTTTCGAGAAATGGTGGGGAATACTTTAAGAAAACTTGAACAATTTTTTTTTAATTTATGCGTAGGCCTTTGGAAATAACATGATTGTTGGGAGGAATTGTTCTTAAATTGAAGAAGTTTGGCAATGCTTAGCGAAAATGTTTGCTACTTTAGGTACAGACTATATTAGAGTCGGGATTGACTGACTTTCTTACTTGTTTCTCTCTGCTCAACAACTTTAGGTACCAACACCTGTTGATTGGTAAACTTTTAGATCAATATAAAGCAAGATTTCTGAGCCACTTTATTTTTGCTTGCTAAGCTGTTTTCGGGCCACATGTTACTGTCAAACATGTTCAGTTCGGTCTATAATTTAACCATGAACCGACTATTGAATTTTATAATCAAAATAAATGCTCAGTTAAGAAAGTGCATCGTACACTTCTTCCATTTCATGGTCAGTTTGGGCAACCTTCCGGGTCGGCTATTTGGAATCATGTAACCAAATTTCGCACCAAATTTACATTATTGGACATTAAACCACACCCACGCATAAGTAGAGAGCGGAATGTAGAAAATATCGCAGCTGTATCCTCCAATGTTGTTATTGACCGTGAATTATAGATTCGGCGCCGTTCGCAGTAATTGGGTCTCTGTTACTCCACTACGTGGAAAATTTTGTGGAAGGATTAGGGTATAAAACCTTTTAAGATACAGCTGGTGGAAGAATTGAAGACACACGATCTACGACAACGGCTAACTTTTGGTGAATGAGCGCTGTCAACGTTGGATGAGCGACGAAGCAAACAAAATTGCCCTATTTGGTGTGAAGAGCAGACAGAAGCATTGCAAGAACTGCCAATGCATCCCGAAAATGCTTTGTTTGATGTGGATTATGGGCCGGTGGCATCATTGGAACGTAATTTTTTTTAAAATAACGAAGCCAGGAACGTTACTAAGAATGAAGAGCGCTACTTTTTTAGTCCAAAATGGAAGAGCAGGACTTAACTGACATGTGGTTTTAACAAGACAATGCCAAATGCCACACAGCTCGCGAAATAATGTCCAAATTGAAAGGCAAGGTTGGTGAACAGTTTATTTCACGCTTGGGTCCAGTCAATTGGCCTCCTAGATCGTGCTGATTGTAACTTTTTTCCAAATTTTTTATGCATGTGGTTTTGTAACTGTGCTAGCTGTAAAATCTACTGAAGAAATTATAAGTATCACGTACATATTTTAACACTAATATATATACAAATATTTTTTCACATATTTTGTTGTTGTAATAAGTTACTGCTACTACAGCACCTTCAACATAGGCCATTGGACTTGTTCACCAGCATACATCAAAAATCAAACATCATACATCAAAAAAAGTTAATTGGCTCTTGTTGAACGCATTCATGAAATTTTATGTCAAAAATGTTGTCCGTGAAAGCTATCTTTTTTATTTTAATCAAAATTACAAAAATTAGCAATCATAATTGCACTTCACATTCGTTCACTTGAACAATTGAACTAGATCCATCGATTTTTTCGTCATCGATTTGTGCTGGTGAACACGGCTAATGACTTGATTTTTCATCTCATACTTTGTTTTTGCTGCCATTAGCTGTAACTGCGAAAATGTTGAGTTAGCAAATTTCAATTGGTCCTATCTAGTCTACTTGAGCGGAATTTGAGCTTAAGAATTACAAGTGGTCTCATTTAAGCGATGTTCAAGAAATTTCTCTTGATATTTAGTACAAGTAATATGTTAGAGGCGTTGGTTTTATCGCGCGACGTAGCGTAAGCAAGCTATGAATCGAAAGGTAATTGAGCTGCCTATAATCGCGTAGAACATTGCTATACCCTTGCAAAGGGTATTATAATTTTGCCCAGAAGTTTGCAACGCTAAGAAATATTCTTTTTCAACCCTATAAATAATACATATTTAAGATCAAGGCGAGGAGCTGAGTCGATTGAGCTTTGTCTGTATATTTTTACGCACACAAGTCTTTCAGTTTTAAAGCTATCGAGCTGAAACTTTGCACAGAGTCTTCTTTTTACTGTACACTGCTAATATGTCGGAACCAACCGGATCGAATCACTATATCTCATAGTTGCCGTAGGAACTATCGGTCGAATAGGGGGTCTTAGTGAGAAAAACTATTTTGTTTTTAATGTTAACGTCTTCAAACTCAGCAATTATAAATATTAAGTGCTTTCACAAAGATTGGCAGGTTTTGGTCAAAATCGGATGACTATATCTTATAGCTGGCATAGGAACCATTGGTCGAAAAGTGGGTCTTAGTGAGAAAAACATTTTCGTTTTCAATGCTGGTGTCCCCAAACTCAGACAATACTAATACTACATGCTTTCAAACAGTTTTCCATAATTTGGTCAAAATGGGTCTTGCAGAAACAATTTTTTTTTTCAATGTTAGTGTCCCCAAACCAAGCCTATACTAATATGCTTTCGCACAGATTTCCAAATTCCATAGGAACCATCGGTCGGAAAATAGGTTTTAGTTAGAAAATGTTTTGCCTTTTTTAACCTTGAGATTTCAGAACATTTATATGAGTTTAATACTTTAAATTCAATAACCAAGAATATTAAAAAAAAAATTCATTTTTTGCTTGAAAATGCAAGAATTTTAATTTTTAAACGCCTAAAAATATATAAAAAAAAAAATATTTTTATTACTCCTTAAGAATAGTACTTCTGCGAAGAAAACCATTTCCCGATTATCAAAATCAATGAACAAACACAGAAACTGTGAGCTATTTAGTGCAAAACAAGTAAGAAAGTCGGTCAAGCCCGACTATAATATATGTATAATAATGTACCTAGACTAGGAGCTGAATGCAGTGCTGCTGCTGCGCTCATCTCTAAGTTTCTCTCTGTCTCCCTCTCTCTGTCTCCCTCTCTCTGTCTCACTCTCTCTCTCTCTCTCTTACTAACATTGTGCGGCGTTGGTTGTGAAAGGGTGGGAGGGTGGTGAGGGGGAGTAATTCACTTATTTTCTTATAACTTGAGAACCGCTCATACAATCTTTATTATTTGGCAAATCGATACATATTGCTAATGACTTACTATCTCTAGAAGGTACTAGTCATCTATCTACAAAACTGTGGGAGACACAAAGTCTTGGGATTCCGCAGTTGTCTTTGCAAGCGCGTAGTTCTAGTTGTATTCGTCGCATCGGTTCACGCTTGAGCTTTTTGGAAAGCTCTTTCACGCGTAAACGTGTTTGATTTATTGTTGTTTGTTTTAAGTCGGTTGTGAGTTATAGCGTCGCAAACATGGAGCCAAAAAAAAGAGAAAATACGGCATATTTTACAGTACTACTACGATAAAGGCAAAAATGCATCTCATGCTGCCAATAAAATTTGTGCAGTTTATGGACCCGATACAGTTTCCATTTCCACCGCACAACGATGGTTTCAACGTTTTCGTTCTGGTGCAGAGGTGATCGAAGATGCGCCACGGTCCGGAAGGCCTGTCGTCGAAAATTGCGATAAAATCGCTGAATTGATCGAAAGAGACCGGCATAGTAGCAGCCAAGAGCTGGGCATGAGTCATCAAACCGTTATAAACCATTTGAAGAAGCTTGGATTCAAAAAGAAGCTCGATGTATGGGTGCCACACGACTTGACGCAAAAAAAATTTTTTTTGTTTTTGGACAAAAAAGAAGGTTTCTTAAGGTCGTTCTCTTGGATATTAGTGGCATCAGTAATATTAGTAATATCCAAAAGAATGCCTTCAGAAACCCCCTTTTTGGCCGAAACTAACAAAAATACACACCAAAAATTTATTCAACAAGTATTTGATATCGATATTTCGACATCCCTAGCCACAAGAGAGTCCTGGGAAAAATTGGCTCTCCGAGTTTTTTGCCAATAGGGAAGCGAGCTTCTATAAGAAGGGCATTATGAAGTTGGCATCTCGTTGGGAACTCGTCATCGAACAAAACGGCGCATATTTGACTTAAATCTCATTATTATAACCAATTTTATGAACAATTGAAAATTCAATAAAAATACCCCAAAACTTTTTTGACAACCTTATATGACGTTTTTTCCAAATTGCAAGGGCGGGAGGGGGGCGTGGCAAAAATTTAAAATAAACTTAATTTGCCTGCAAGTATAAGAAGCATTTGTCCCATACATGCCAAACCTCTATCTCTCTACCTCTACCATCTTTGAGATCTGTTTGTTCATACGGACGGACGGACGGACATGGCTTTATCGACTCGGCTGTTGAAGCTGATCAAGAATATATATACTTTACAGGGTCGGAAATGATTTCTCTCCCTGTTACATATATTTTTGCACAAACTTATTATACTCCATGTTCCTTCGGTACAGGTTATAAAAATTAGTTATTTTCGTGATTATTTGAAAATAAATGTTCCTTTGCTTCGACTTTTGTATCGTTCTTGATTGTTATTTTTGATCTGACTTTTCGCTCATTTCATAAAATGACCAAAAGACGAAGAAAATTACACATTAATTATTTGGGAACTACCAAATACTCAAATTTGGCTGTTAGTTCCTCTACTCGATTTGATCCATCTATGGAACGATATTTCTCACTAATACCTTATTATCTTCGTACACGTGCGATTCTTAAATAGAAAAATTTATTTTGAATTTTTTAAATATTTTTCCTAGGCATTTAAAATTTAAATATCTTGCATATTCGAGAAAAAACAATTGAAATATTCGTTGCATTCAAACTATTGAACCGATTTAAAAACAATGTTTAACGCCATCATTCGCAGCTTAAATAAATTTCGATTCAGATCTTGCATGACTCTGTATGAGAATTATGAAGTGAGATATGGCTAAAAATGTAAAAGCACCTACCGAAAAAATTAACAAAATTCTTATTTCAAAAAGGGAGCCATGAAATTTTTTTTTTTAAAATTCACCATTTCAAACTACACTTTAAACTAATGTTATCAAACATGTTTTATAATTTCTAGACCCCCTTTTACAATTTATTAGCTGTTTTCGAGAAAACGAGTTGGCAGGTCTATGCGTTTTGTCATAGCAAACTGTTAATTGCTCAGTACCAGCTCTGACATTGCGCTCTGACAATTTTTTAAGAGCGGATTTTTTGGGCTCCGGTAAAATTAACTCAAGAGTCTGAGCTTATTGCCTTATCTTTACCATTTATTCGCACACGCATGTCTTCGGTGTTTTTGCTCGGATTTTATTATGGTATTCAGAATCGACAGAAATTCGGCCTATTTGTGGCTCTGACAGTTTTTCGCGGTTAGAAGGAAAAAGAGAAAGGAATTTTCCAAATGTCATGTCAGATTTTTTATTTATTTAATTCAATTTATTTAATCCGCATTTACACCACAAAGCGTCCCTTATAAAATCCCCCACCAGGAAATTTTTTAAAAGGGAAAAGGTTAGAAAAGCAGTTAACGCAGCCAAAAATTTACAGCTTAACTGGACATGGAAGTTTTACAATAGTTCCACTTTTCCTCATTCCCAAAGGTTCGACTTATAGGCTTTTTCCACTGAGCAACATCCAACATCTAACATCTTGAAGCAAATGTTTCTATTCCACACGTTCCTCATGAAATTAAGTAGTGACAGAGAAACTTGTCATGTATTATTAAATATTTATATTTTATATATTAAGTCGGCAGAAAAAGACTTGAAAACGCCTTGCACAGGACCATATTGATGACATGTGACAAAATCACGATAGGTGCTCGCCCCATTCCGGACATGATGCAGATCTTTCCACCTTTTACACAGAGGACCCAATTGACATTAATTCTGAAATTTCAAGCAGCAAATGCATCGATAATACCAATGCCCATATACCAAAACGGACTAGATCTGATTTTGATTAAATTAGCAAAAAAGATACCGGAGCATTAGAACTCGCAAAATATGTCACAAAACGCCCAAATAATCTTCCTTCGGTATAAGGACTAATAAACTCTGCCTTTTAATCACCACCATGAGCTTCATAAGCCTGATATAGTTAAGCAAATGTTAAATATATTTAATGCCAATTTATTTTTTCTCAATATATTTTTGTGTAATTTTTGATACAACTCATTTCTGAGACATTGACTGACGGATGTAAGATGTTAGATGTCGGCAGTGTAAATTTCAATTTCACATCATCATCTAATTCCATGCGTTCCTCTAATATGTGCTCAGTGTGCAGAGACTATAAGTGTTGCCTTTTATACATACATTTTGCTGTCATATGAACTGAAACTTGATGAATCGAAATTTGTCATGTTCAAATGTTTCAATATAAAATCTTCAAGCCTCAGTAAAGAAAAAAGTACGCTTGGGAAAGCGAGTTATACGTTAACGAGAATTAGTTAGCAACCTTTCGATTTGGAGATTTTGAAATTGAAGACAATCCACCCTAGAGGGTTGACCATTGGAGGCTGATGTCAAGCAAATCAAGAAAATGTTGGCTTTCAACAAGAGAATGCCGAGAAGCTTAACATACCACACAGAACAGTGAGAAGACACGAAAATGATTAAAAATTTCCGGAATTATTGCGATTCGGATATTCTATAAACAAAACATAAATCGTATAAATTTTAAAATGTTAAAATTCCTCTGTTTATCAGCAAGTACATTTGAAATAAAACAAAACGCTCGAGTTGAAAAGCCAACGCAAAAAACTTTGGGCTGCCTTTTCACGCATTCATCTCTAGTCCCATCATCAAATAACATTTCTTTTTATCAGGTGGCCTCCTGCTACTGCTCCTGCTGCTGTTTGGTCCAACAACTGGGGCAGTTTTATTTACTTGAGCGCCATTTCTCTCTTCGTTTTTTGTTAATTTGATTTTTATCTGCTTCGCCAACTTTCAGCTGGCAGCTTGGCATCTCATTTGCACGTCCAGTTGATTTTATTTTAGGATCCTCCTCTCACTGACAAATGTGCAACTTTGTTGGTGTCGGGACTTAAGCGATAATAATCGCTAATCACAGCACAAAGCCAAGGTATTTAGCACCTGCACTCTTTTAATTAACGCGGCTCTTACTCTATCCTCCCCTTCGACAAAGTTTTTCTACGCTGCTGGGCAAAAATTTTACCAATTATGCGCTGCTACCTAATTGCTTCCGCTGGTGCTTTGGCAGTGCGTCCGTTTTGCTCCCTACTTGATTTTTATAATAATGATTCCGGATATTTAAGTAGTTGGGAACATAAGCTGACAACAACAACAACAACAACAACAACTAGAACAATCTGCTCTGGCTCATCTTGCCCTTTTGTGTGTGAAAAAAAAATACAAAATCTGAGCAGAACAAAAGGTTAGGACCCAATGGAGCTGCACAGTGGCACAAGACTTATGCAACTACGTTCCAGCAGCAACAGCATCTCGGAGTCATTTGTGCAAAGTCTAATGATTTCCGTTAGTTTCCGGTCGTTGTCATTGTCGTCGTCGTCAACGTCTCCATCTCAATGCCAGATTCCCACTTGGCATAGAAAAAAAAAGGTTTTCCTTTTGTGTTAAACATGCAACGAGTTTCTGTTACTTTTGGCTATGTGCGTGCCGCTTATGCTGCCGTTGCTTGATAAAGAAATTATTGTAATATGCCTCACATTTCAGTTCTGTCGCCCGGAACTTAATCAAATTGTATGGCTAATGGAAATGAAGCGATGATTATGCGCACATTGAGAGATCTGGCAGCCCCCGAGCGGCAATTGTTGTTAATGAAATTGTCTGACAAAATGCGTTGCGGCTGCCGTGTGAGGTTTTTACTTTTATTTTTTTTCATTGTGTTTTTGAGTCTGGTAATGAAATTATAAATAATTGCTTATAATTTACCAATTTGCAGTTGATAAAAATGCATAAACCAATTGAAGTTGAATTTTTAACAAATTCAATTAGGTGGCCTAGCCTTGGAATATATGTTCACGGACAGGATAAGATAGATATTAGAGTTGGGATTTGTGAATAAGCAAAATCAGTGATGGGCATTCATATGGCAATTTCATGCAAACAGAATAACCAAATACAAGCACCGCGACTGATATTATATGTTTCATTATTTGATTGCTCAGCCAAAGGTGGATTAAAATTTCAAGCAAGCGAATTGAAACAAAACTCGTGTATTGATACAATATAGCTCACCAAGATTAAAGTAAATAAGGAATTTTTCGATTAGTTTCAAAACATATACAAATCTTTCTCACAATTACAGTAAGGACAAATGGCTATTCAAGGTTATTTAGTGTCGGGTTTAGAACCTACGCTGCCCTGAAATTTTTTACTTAAGAAGGCAGCTTCTGATTTGCAGTAGGTGGGCAAAGCCTACTAAAGATAGAACCATAACGACGGTTCTTGAAACAGCTGTATCTAAGATCACCTTCCTTTGAGGTGGTTAAGGTTGTTTAAATAGTATCAATATCATGTTCTTGTAGGCAGCTTATTTTGGGATCAAAATCAGAATAAATAGAAGACAATCTGAAGCATTTTTAAATCATTCCTCCAACGTGGGCGATATGACAAATTTAGCGGAATTAAATAAATCTTCCAAAGTAAATGAGATAATCGCAATCTGTTTTTTTATCTAAAGGTAGATATTCCTAGAAATAAAAAAAGTTTTTAATTAAACTTATTTTATTTTTTTATATTAAATTTAAAAAAAAATTTCGGTAGGTACACTTATATTTTGATTAAACCTCTACTCAGAAATGATAGATTGTCAAGCAAGGTATGAATCGAAAGGTTACTGAATTTCCAATAATCGCCTTGAACATTATTTTTAAATCGGTTAAGTAGTTTAAACGCAAAAAGCAAAAAATATCTTAAACAAATTTATGCTCGAAAAAGTTCGAAATTTCGATTTTAAACATCTCGATAATATATTTAGTTTTGCATCTGGCTGGCTTGAGGTCAGTGGAGAGTTACAATTTTTTTTTAGTTTATTCATACCCGCTAGTTTAAATAAAAACACATTTCTTCTCCTTAATTCTAACAAAGGCAGCTGTAGAAAAAATTTGACAGTGCGCAAAAAAACCCGGAAAGCGTAAAGATGCACCAGCAGAAATATATGTTGTGTTTGATTGCTCACAGCTGATCAATTTGAGCATGTCAATCGAAATAGAACCTCTTTATAAGCTCAGTGCGATATTAGTAATCGATAGAGACACATTTTTGAGACATACACTGAGAAAAGAAAAAATTCTAAAATCTGATTGAAAATCTCTTTTGCGAGAATCTTTCAATTTTGTAAGAACAAGATTGAAAAAACTCGAAATGAGATTAAAAATCTAAAAAACAAGATTTATCATCTCGCAATTTATCAACCGTCCTAATTTCTGTAAAGCTTTAGTTAAAAAACTTTATGATATATATAAATAGATTTATTAAAAAAAAAAAAATATAAAAAAAAATAAAAAACAACTCGGCTCTCCTGGAACTCGAACCACAACCTTCTCGTTCCAATAAAGCTTTTTGCCTCCTCCTTACCGACTCGGCTGTTGAAGGGGAAATTTTTTGCGCAATCAGTTGCAGTATAAGAACTCAGCTGGCATTGTCGTGCTGAGTTCGTATACTACGACTAGTGCGACTAAAAATGAGGCTCAACGCAGAGAGGAGTGGGTAAATCACCCTGAGGTACTCAGTTCAAGTCCCAGTACAGGTAGATTAATAATTAACAGTTATATAAGTTTTTCAGAAAAAGAAAAAATTTTTTAATAACTAAATAATCAAACGCAACACAAAAAAACAAATAAACATAAAAATAATAACAGCTTAATATAATTTTTTTGTTTCATCTTAAAGTCAAGTATAAACGATCTTTATCCAAGATTGATGGATTAAGATTAAAATTAAAAAATTGAGAATATAATCTTGGGTTAAGATTATCTGGTCTTAGTCGAATTCTGACACCGTTTCTCTTTGATTCAAGATTATAATCTTGATTTTAGATTGATTTTTTCTCAGTGTATAAACACTTTAAAAATGGAATTAAATGGAGCTAGATCGACCATTTCGCCTACTGTGCAACGGCTTGAGTATAGTGTTTAACCCTTAACCGCTGAAAACACTTCAAAATTTGTAACCGAAGCCGAGGACAGAATAGTGTGCTTGTGTTAGTGAGCAAGAGAGCTCAAACCAGACTACAGCCGTTTTACATGCAATTCAGTGTTCACCGATTCACAAAATCATAAGATCGGCTCGTGTTTGCATAAAAACCCGAGTGACTTCGGCTAGTAGCTATGGTTGGCTGGCACTCGGTCATGCACGGCCGGCTCAGACGTAAATTTAATGTATGCCCAATAAACATTTTACATACATACATTGCGCCGCACTATTGCTGACGGACACAAAGAAAGGAAAGGAAAGCGAACGAGAAAGACTGAGTGCAGCTAACCAAAATCTTTACCCTCCTCATCATACATATGTGATCAGTGGCGGACGCAGGGGGGGTTAAACTCCCTCCCTGGAATATATTTTTATGCAAAAGAATGAAGCAACTTAAGAGAAATCAGTATTTGACCTTACCTTACAATTTTGAAAAAAGTGTCATCGATGGACCCCGAATTATAAAGAATTATTTTACACTTAAGTCACGGCAATCATCCATGGTTTCTTTTTAATGAGTTTTAAAAATTGCCAGATTTTCCAACACAGATATGTGAATTTTTTTGGTAAAATTTCAAATAAATAAGAAACATTTCCATTTTTGAGCGATTTAACCACAGACCTTAAATGCAATAGCAAAATACAAATGACGTGTACAACGTTTCTTGATTTGAAATTATGTTATACTTGAGGGTAAAATTTTAAAATTTGCTCTAAACATCCCGCACAGTTTTTCAATGTTTAACTTATAAACTCCTTTTTCCAGTTTTACCACCAACCCAGAGACTAAAACCGAAATGAATTTCAGTTTCGGGCACGCATTTATATTGGTCTCTAGCTTTTTTATACTCTGTACCGAAGGTAAATAGAGTATATTAAGTTTGTGCAAAAAAGTATGTAACAGGGAGAAGGAATCATTTCCGACCCTATAAAGTATATAGTATATTCTTGATCAGCATCAACAGCCGAGTTGATATAGCCATGTCCGTCTGTCCGTCTGTCCGTCCGTCTGTCCGTCTGTCCGTCCGTCTGTCCGTCTGTCCGTCCGTATGAACAAACAGATCTCAGAGATGGTAAGAGATAGAGGTTTGACATGTATGGGACAAATGCTTCTTATACTTGCAGGCAGATCAAGTTTATTTTCAATTTTGCCACGCCCCCTCCCGCCCCCGCAATTTGGAAAAAACGTCATATCTCCCACAGTTTTGTAGATAGATGATTCGTACCTTTCAGAGATAGTTAGTCATTACCAAAATATATCGATTGCCGAAGAAATGATAAAGATCGGATGAGCGGTTCTCAAGTTATGAGCAATTAAGTGAACCATCACCCGCCACCCCCTCCCACCCTTTCACAACCAACGCTGCACAATGTTAGAGAGAGAGAGAGAGAGAGAGAGAGAGAGAGAGAGAAAGAGAAAGAGAGAGAGAGAGAGGGAAAGAGAGAGGGGGAGAGAAAGAGAGAGAGAGATTCAGCTCCTTCTCTAGGTACAGAGTATGTCATAGTCGGGCTTGACCGACTTTCTGACTTGTTTTCCTATATAGCAATCGAACAACCAACGCATAAAATACAACCGTAATCGAAATCGGAAGAGTTAGAAACCGCAACCGATTCGATGACAAAATTTTTTCAAAAATTTAATGAACCGCTTGTTAAATGTGGACTTTAAAAATTATTTCCGAAATATTGCTCTTTTTTTCGGGTGAATACCCTACTCAATCCGCCAGAGTCTACTATTCTATGTTTTGTGCGTGGAAATAAGTTTGTAAAATAAAATTTACATAAAATAAAAATAAACATTTTCTACACACATCTGAATCCCACTCACTACAAGTAAGCTTTTAGTTGCCTCGTCTCAGAAGCGCGGCGTGGCGCAGTCGTCTAAAACGTCAGTTACATCGAATTTCAGTCCAAGGGAACCGAAATCGAACCCTCACATAGTTAACGAAAATTAAAGACGGTAATTGATGAGTTTACCAATGATAAATGTGACATTTACCAACGTTTTTTTTTTTTGGGGTGTATGATGATTAAAGCATAACTGGGGCACAAAATGAATTCTCAAACCGTACATCTTCATATATTCAACAAGTCCAGTGGCCCGCCTCCAAATATACTTACACAAACGCACACACACACTCGCTAGCTGCCTGCATAGCACAGTGAGGCAATCCTGTACCCAGCCCGCTCACACAAGCCAAATTGTTTCGTGTTTAACTTTGGTGTTTGCTCGGATTTTAGTGTGTTTTAAAGAATAAGCCGATTTTGAGTTTAAGTAAAGCTAAACAGAGCTAAGGACCGGATCTAGACAAGAACTCCGAAATTGAAGAATCCATACTTCTTTTACTTGGCTTAAGAAAGTGCGGTATTGACCGACTTTGACAGCGTTTGGGATTGGTATTAGTACGGATTAAGAAATATTATAGTGAACAGCTGTTTGAAGGTCCTTCCGTTTCTATCCTCAGAACACTTCATATTGCATTCAACATTAGATTATAAAATAAAAAATACCTTAATTCACTGGAATACTAAAATAAATTCCAAACTTTACTTGACTTTAATGTGAGTTAGAACTAATCTGTAAGCTAGACTAAAATATGGTTTACAACTAAAGATATTATTTTCTACAAATAACGCATAATGGCTAACAGTTTTATTATATAAGTGGATTTCCATCAATTGCAATGATACATAACATGAGTAATAATACCAATAACTCTCCCTCTCCCTGTCAGCTACAACAACACCAGGAACCGACGAACCAACCAACCAACCAACCAACCTTCCAACCAACAAACAAACAACAACTGCAATCAATTGCATCTTCTGCCGCATGAATGCGTGACTGAATAGCATGTGTGAGCTGACCCCACCCCATGCCCCTTATCCAGCTGGACGGAGTGTGGTAACAAAATGGCTGCATCAAGTTATTTTTCCTCCCAACAGCAACTGCAATTCAAGTGCATTGCATTGCACGACTGACTGACTGACTGACAGACTCCAGTGAATGGGTGAGCGAGTGCATCGAGTGAATGTTTCCTCGGGGCATGAGCATAAGTGCGCCAAATGAAAGGAGAGCCAAATCCATAAAAACAGAACCACGCCAGGCGACAAATGCAAATGCAACCAAAAAATAATACAAGCTGACTTAAATTACAATTGAGAGACTTTTACTTTGTGGCCGGAGTGCAACCCCAGGCCTTGGCAATGAGATTGTTAGTTTCTGTACTACATTCGCCTGCAGGCAGCTGGAGCATCATAAAAAAAAAACTCTGGCACGGATCGTCCTTTGGGCGGTGCACGGCTGTCGTCCCTTTGGGTTTTAGCTGTGGCAACCAAATTTGAATTTACGCTTTGCTCGATACGCGAAATTGAAATTGTTATTTGTTGTTGAGCAGCGCCGAGTTACATAGAAAAGTTTGGCAGAGTAAAGGAATTGCCGGGGGCCAACGCCATACGAGGGCTGCCTTTAATGTTTCTAGAGCAGACAACTTAAAGTGTTTCATTCAAAAGTCGATGTGGACTCGTAACTTTATAACAAGGCAAACTTAAAAGTGCTTTAACAGTGACTTGGCAGTGACTAAACTGTGACTTGATAGTGACTAAACAGTGATTGACAGTGACTGGGCAGTGAATTTACAGTGGCTAAATAGTGATTACCTAATAACTAAACAGTAAATTGACAGTGACTTAACAGTGACTTCACAGTAACTAATCAGTGACTTCACAGTGACTAATCAGTCACTAAATAGTGACTTCACTGTGACTAAATTGTGACTAAACAGTGACAACAGTGACTCGACAGTGACTTAACTGTGAGTAATCAGCGACTAAACAGTGACCAAACTGATACTACACAGTGACTCAACAGTGACATAACAGTTACTAAACAGTGACTTAACAATGAGTTGACAGTGACTAAACAGTGACTAAATAGTCACTTGACAGTAAAAAAATAGTCACTAAACAGTGAGTTTACAGTTACTTAATTGTTACTAAACAGTGATTTGCCAGTGACTTAACAGTGACTTGACAGTGACTCAACTGTGACTAAAGCGTGACTCAACAGTGACCTGACAGTGACTTAAAACTGATTGACAGTGACTAAACAGTGATTGACAGTGACTGGGCAGTGACTAAACACCGATTGACAGTGACTGGGCAGTGAATTTACAGTGGCTAAACAGTGACTACTTAATAACTAAACAGTGACTTAACAGTGACTTCACAGTAACAAATTAGTGACTTCTCAGTCACTAAACAGTGACTTGACAGTGACTTCACAGTAACTTGGCAATGACTTAACTGTGACTAATCAGTGACCAAACAGTGACTTAACTGTGACTAAATAGTCACTAAATAGTGACTTGACAGTGACTTAACAGTGACTTAACAGTGACTTAACTGTGACTAAACAGTGACTTGACAGTGACTTGACAGTGACTCAACAGTGACTCAACAGTGACTCAAACAGTGACTCAACAGTGACCTGACAGTGACTTAAAAGTGATTGACAGTGACTAAAAACGGTTTGACAGTGACTGGGCAGTGAATTTACATTGGCTAAACAGTGACTACTTAATAACTAAACAGTGAATTGACAGTGACTTCACAGTAACTAATCATTGACTTCACAGTGACTAATCAGTCACTAAATAGTAACTTGACAGTGACTTAATTGTGACTAAGCAGTGACTTGACAGTGACTTAACAGTGACTTAACAGTGACTTAACTGTGACTAAACTGTGACTAAACTGTGACTAAACAGTGACTAAACTGTGACTAAACAGTGACTATTTAGTCACTAAATAGTTTCTTGACAGTGACTAAATAGTCACTAAACAGTGACTCGACAGTGACTTAACAGTGACTTGGCAGTGACTTCACAGTGACTTATCAGTTACTTCACAGTGACTAATCAGTCACAAAATAGTGACTTGACAGTGACTTAATTGTGACTATACAGTGACTTCACAGTGACTTAACAGTGACTTGACAGTGACTTAACTGCGACTAAACCGTGTCTTGAGATTGTCATTGCGGATTTAGATTACCATTGAGAGAGCTTGAGATTTTAAAACTAAGCCCTTCAATTTAGCATCATGTTTTACATCAATGCCTCGTGATGGTTAAGGATAATCACACCTTTTTTTCAGGTGACAACTTGTACTCTTTTCAGTTTCCTTTTTTTTTGCAATTTGCATTTTGATAACATTTCCAGCAACTGCAATTTTAATTGCATTCCTTGATGGCCCCAAGTTAAGTTAATGTGTGGCCGCCCCAAACTTAAAGTCAAACTTAAAGGAAATCCAATCAATTGTCAGGTCATCTGTCAATTTGTTTGTTATACTGCCGCTGCTGCAGCTGTCGGCTGTTGGCTGTCTGCTGTCAGGTCCCTACAAAAAAAAAAAAAACTAAAACCCAAGCCAAACATGCCAAAACACAGAGAAATGGTTTTAATGTGACGGCCTAGCGCGACTTGCAACAAAATTGCAGACCCCCGGACAAAAAGTTCAAAAGTTCGTTTGCCGCTTGTGTAAACAAATTATTTGTTTTAGCTGCTTTTTCCTGTCAGGTAATTGCCACACGACGACGAGTGCACTGCGAAATTAGTCCAAGACAAACGTTGTGTTTGCCATTTGCCATTTTGCCAATTTCTGTGTGCAAATTATCAAATTGTCGCCCCCGCTGGAAATGTTGTGTAAGCAGCCGCCTCGCGCTTAAATTGGAAATCGGTTCAAGCAAGTCCACGCATTAAGCACCGCAATTACACGCACAAAATGGCCAACAATTAATAAACTTGTGTAGATCAACTCGAGGCAAAATCTATTAGAGGCCGTTCTGTGTTCCCACTTTCGGCCATAAATCAAATTAATTGAAATTAATGGTGTACCTAACTCGGCCGCTTTGAGGTTCTCCCCTTCAATTGTGCACTCACGCAAATATTTGCGCAACACTTTTATTTTTTGTTTAGGGTGTTGGGATTAACGACTGGAAAACAACACAAGTAATAAGGCCAACTGCTCCTCTCTGGCCCACTAATTATTTTGGCTTACAGCCGTTTGGTCGAGCGTTAATCCTTTTGAAGCCCTAATAAATCGAAGGCAAACACAAATTTGCTTAAATCATGGCATAAAATGTTTATGCGTTCAATTAATGTGAAATCTGATAGGATTGGCATTTTGTTTAATTTCAATTTAATTGGAATTAATTGATAAAATAGAAAAACCACAAATTAAACAATTTAAATGAACATTATTTACAGCTTGTGGTTGAGTTTGAAATTTTTTGTAGAAAGT
This sequence comes from Lordiphosa stackelbergi, assembly GCA_018904235.1. Taxonomy (NCBI): domain Eukaryota; kingdom Metazoa; phylum Arthropoda; class Insecta; order Diptera; family Drosophilidae; genus Lordiphosa; species Lordiphosa stackelbergi. Next base: position 135,015 of record JAEIFU010000319.1, on the reverse strand, counting down.
CATGATGATATCTTTTTAATAATTTAGAGGCAGATAAAAAATATAATTCTAAAACAACAACAATCACAAGAAATATAAAAAAAAACCAATTAATGCGGGTGTGTGAGTGAGCTCGTGGATGTCTGATGCACACGACTAAAGATGACGCATACAGAATTGAGGTTGCTTTTGATCTTGCAAGAGACATGCAACGAATGAAATAAAAAAAAACAAATTTTATTTTAGAAAGAACGAAGAAAAAGAAGCTTGATTAATTTAATTCCAAAAATTTTTCAATTTCATTAGGTGCTTTAAAAAAGGTAACGGGAACTGATTATTGTTGAACCAACCCATTTTATAGGGACTCTCGCAATTCACATTTGGTTATAACCTTATTATAACAGTTTTCGTCTATTTCATTTTCGACCGCCAATCGAAAATTATTATCGTCCTCCCTCTGAATCTCCTCCAAGATATCTACATCCGTCATGATAATTCCACATGATAAATCGACATCACAATCGAAATAGTCTTCAAACTCGTTTGGAATGTCGACCACTGCTCTTAGCAAATCGAAATACCTTTCAACTACTTCGGCTGAACCGCTTAACGGAATGTTTTCATCCTGATCCATAAATCCGTCATCGAAAAAACAGATTTTCTTAAGCAATTCTTAATTATGTTAGACGAAACTTTAGTGTCCCAAATGTAAGAGATAGGTTTTTTGCAGTCGAAAGTAGTACATTTTGGAACAGGCTCTTTTTCGAATACATGTCAACATCTCACTCAAATTTTTTTTACTTTAATGGACTTATAATTTGGTTGAATAAGAGCTGTTAGATTTGGAGGAAAAAACTCAATTTGAATATTTTGCAATTTTTGTTGTGTTGGACCTCACCTCAGAAAATTCTGAAAAAAAAATTCCTTCGATGAAACGCGAATTATGAAGAATTTTCATGAAAATGCGAAATAGGTCTCATGCAAACTTGACAAAATTGGTGGTAGTATATAATAAGATCTGTACAAAGTGGGAGCGGATAGCTTGAAAACAAAAAGATTTGTCCTTACTAAGACTTTTCGTCAGACCTACGTTTGTATGGCAGCATCTTATAGTTGTCCGATTTGATAATTCTCGGTAAAATTAGTGAAATCATGAAAACTTATAAAACGAGGGTTGGGAGCGATAGCATTGAAAACAAAAGTTTTTCTCCACTAAAACCACTTTGTCAACCGTCGTCTATGGCAGCTATAGTGCTATAGTCATCCGTCCGGGGTCCGCAAGTGCAGCGTATTGTACCAAGATTCGTGCAAGTTTGGTTGAGATGCTTTACCTGCGGAGGAGTAGCTAGAAAAGACGGCAGCGGACAGAGGGGCTTCACTCGCTCGTCTGCTGTCAGAATTTCTTAGTGGTCGGAGAGTCCTTCGGCGTTGAGGAACTCGGAAATATCCCCAGGGATAAAAATCGCCGGGGTCATCCATGGTTTCTTTTTAAACGAATTTTGAAATTTAAATGTTTTTCTTAAAAATATACATAAGCTTTGGAAAAGATGTCATTCTAGCTGAACCAGAAATTATAGAAATGGTTTTTTTTTATCTTGCAGACAGTTTCCAGTTCACAGCTGGTAAAAAAATATATCAAAATTTTTGCGTGGTAAATGCAGTGGCCTGTACACATGTAAAATGTTTTCCCATCATGGATGTGAATTTCGGGTTCTAGTAAATATAAAAAGATTGTGGATAATTAGGAACGTATAGATTCCTAAGTCTTTCCCAAAAATTAAAGAGACAATATTTATGGATATAACTTCGACATAAGTCCCGTTTCGATGAACCAATAATTACGAACTAAGTATCAAAACAAATTGACCTCATGGCAGCCATTCCTCAACTATAATTCAATTATATAATTCAAATTGGCCTTTTTCTTACCATTTTCTTCACAGCTCTCGACCCTTTCCCCTCGCCCCCTCCCTCTTTCCCGTCCCGTCTCATTCCTCTCCCCACTACCTCTTCCTGCGCTCTCCACTCTTTCCCGTCCCCCTCATTCTTTCAGGAACATGTTGTCATATCACTTACACTAACGATTTCAACATTTCAACAAATGCTTTTTAAAAGCTTTCACTTCTCACTCTCACTTATTTGTCTGCATAGAATAAAAACAGCTTTAGCAAACGGTACCACCTCAGATTTACTGCCTCAAGCATTCGACACACTCAAAAAAAAAACAAACAATCCATACGGGATCAAATCAATCCCAAGCGGTAATGAGAACAACGTAATCCCGGATATGCTTGAGCCGATCAGAAAAAGGATTGAGTTGATCGGACTTTTTTGATCCCAGGAAAGATTACAATTATACCGGGATTGAAGTAAGCACATTTGGAATGATTCAAGTTCGAAAGGCATGGGTCAATCCTTATAGGATTGAATTGTGTAAAATATCCTGGAAGTCTAGATTGAATTTTCAACCTCATGCCGGGCTTACTCCAAGATTGAAAATATCTTGACTTTTTTTTCTGTGCACATACCTAATTTGTGTGTGTGTGTGGTTCGTTCCTTCTCACACTCTCTATCGTGCTCTTAGCAAAAAAGCTTAACACAATGTTGCCTGAACGCAATAGCTCTGTTATTTGCCCCATACCAATATTTCTTTGGTGTTTTCACCCACTTCGCGGACAAATTTTTCAAATTTTCTTTTTTAGTGCGCACTTGCATAACTAAACGAAGGTCTATGCCAAATCTCTAGGTCAGTCAGTCGGGCCTACAGATTTATAATTATAGCTTTAATTGAAAGCATTTAAGTCTATTAAAAGGGCAACCAACTATTTATTCGGTGCCGAAAAGTGTATCCTGCTCTAACAAAGGGGGAACAGAAAAAGAAAAAAAAGAAACACCCCTTTTTTCCCGAGAGTGGTTCAGTGGATTTTTGTGGACTGGAGCGAGATTCCGAAAAAATCTCTATTTAATAAATCCATGGAAATTATCGAGAGAGCTGAAAATTCCTTAATCATTTCAGATTGTTGGAAATCTTACAATTGCCTAACTGATGAGGGGTTTCAATACGAAACTGTTAACCAATCGAAAAACTTTATGGATCCCTCAACCCGTACGCACACACAAAACATAAAAAGACTTTAGTGGGCCGAATTGCCACATTTTGGGCGGAAAAAAGATCATTATCTTGGATATTTGGCAAAATGTATGTTTCATAAACGGTTCCCGAATCACAAAGACAGGATTCATTACATTAGATGACCTGATCTAGTAATCACAGATATTCTTTGCACTTTCCATATTGATTTGTAAAAAAAAACCTTTAAACAAAATTAAATTAAAAAAAACCCCAAAAATTAACAAACCGGTAATAATTCAATGCCGATCTACCTAAAACTCTTCCAATCATTTTTCTATTTTGAGTGTACTATCCTACTTAAGATTTCCAGTGCATTTTTGTGGCTGTAACGGTAGTTCGAAAGTCTCTTCAGCTGGCTCATCAGCCCAAATGCGACAATTTTGCTTGTTGATGTATCCATTTAGCCAGAAATTATACAGGAAAACAGTGGAGCAGTTACATAGCCCATTGGAGACGTGTTGGATTTGTCAAACAATCCTTAACAAAAATAAGATGACAGAATGGCACTAGTAACGCGTGATGGCTGAAAAAAGACCCTTTATCTTTCCTTATCATAGTACTTCTTCTGCTTTCGTTCTTCAACTATTTCTTAATGTTTCCCAGTTTTTAGAAAAATTTATAGATTTCCTTTTATATTCATGAAAAATGAGGATAAATACGCGATACCATTCTGCGCATAAACGAACTCATTATGCCAAGTGTCGGTGTTTTATGTGTACTTCAAAGGACTCTCTATTTACCAGGACGTTTTGCGCGTTGCTGAAAAATTAATGAAATATTTGTCTAGTGCGGTTTTCCACACTCGCACCCACCAGCAAACACACACACACACACAGACAGAGAGAGAGAGAGTGCTTACTGTATTTAACTCATTAAAATGATTTAATAGGGCCACAGCCGAGTCTCAAGTCCCATTGAAAAGTAAACATAATGACGGTAACGAATTTGTTGCCTGATTACATGTGAAATGAAATTCATCAAACAACAACAAAAGCAAAAACCAACCATAAAGCCGTAGTGTATGAATAATAAAGTCTACCAAACGGATTTTGGTTGGTCACAAAATACTTGGTTTGCATTTACATACTAAACATTTATGCCATTCAAATTCATATGCCATATGGAAAATGTTGGTAATGGCTCGCACAACGCCTTCACTAACCTGGTGGGCGTGGCCAAAGAAGAAGGGGAGACAGAAACATCGCATTTTCCAATCAATTGAATTTCAATTTGCATAATTTTCTATACGTCAACGTAATGTATACGAAATTCGATTATTTTCCATTGAATTGAGCTGCAGACATTGAAAGTGGACAAAGGCACCCGGCCCGGCAGAAACAAGGACATAAATGGGTGTGTCGTCGTGGACTGGACAAACATTATTGCAAATTTATATGTTTGTTTGTAAGCTCACACAGACACACGCAGACCCGCACACTGTGACCTCAAAAAGTAAGCTAAAACGTATAAAATTCTACAAAAAAAAAAAACTATATTAAATAAAAAACTTTGCGAAGAAGAAGAAAATACGGCAAATACATAGTAGAAGCAAAAGGGTCTGGAAGGGCAAAAGTAATAAAAAGGCACGGCAATGAAATGCTCGGTTCGGTACGGTTCGTTTCAACTTTGAAAAACTATCACAAATGGAATGAAATAAAATGTCAAAAGAGAAGACAAAATAAACAGCAATGAACGGGGAAATACTCTTCATTGTAGAATTCAAGCAAACAGAAAACAGAAAACATAAACTTTAAAAAATTTAAAACAAGAAATACGCTGCCTAAGAGTATGCTCCATTTTATTATTACTCGCATTGCGACTTCTTTATGATGATAGACGTGTAGCTATAAAAGTGTGCGATGGTGCAGTGCAATGAGACGCCATTAGATTCGTTTTCGTGTTTAGAACAAAATGTCCTGGTTTTAATTACCAGAGACAATACTGTTATTCAAAATATATTCATTGCTTTTAGAAAGACTTAAAAGAAACCAAATCGGTTGGGGTAAAGATGTTGTCTAACAGCGATAGAAATCCTAAAGCATAGCATTTCTCAAAGATGTGTCATTCCGAAACGGTCCTTCCGTCCGTCAAAAAATATAAAAAACTGTATATATAAAAACAGGGTGGTGTATCTAGTGTTTAGAATTTGAACTACTCATAATTCGGAAAGCGACTAATATTTAGTAAAAACTTTGTCATTTACGAAATGGGTCGCTATTCGTTTGAAGGAATTTGGGAAATATTAAAAACTTGTTTCCAAAGTGGTGAGTCCTCGACTCAAACTGTGCGAAATTTGAAAAAAAAAAATTGTGCCGAAAACTTAAATTGTGGATCAATTTGTAAAGCGAGTTCGTGAAACTGGAATGTTGGTGGATAAACCAACCCGTGTACATAATCGTCCGTTGCCAAGTCAGCCGTGGTGGTCATTTGCACCATCTGTCGTAACCGGCCGGATCGGATGACTATAGCATATAGCTGCCATAGGAACAAGCGGTCGAAAAAGTAGTCCTATTTAGAATAACTTTTTGATTTAAAACATCTTTAATTTCGGTACGGACTATTTTAGTAGGAGTAAAATTTTATTTCAGCGCCACGTGACGCTGCCCAAATAGCCAATCTAGCGGGATTTAAGTCGAGTTTCAATTATGGAAAATTCCGATTTTTTTCATTCTTATAGTTTACAACATTAAAAGCTTATAAAAGCTTGTGTATGAGCTTTTATGTGCATTTCTGATCAGCTGCGAGCTTTCAAAGTGAACATATGTTGAGCACGTGGCCTGCAAAGATTTGGCAGCATTTTGTGACTTTCTTTGGTTAAGCGATTAAACAACCAAATGCAAGTTTACTGACTCAATATCTTTGTTTTACATTCAGATAAGGTATGTACTAAATAAAAATTATATATTTGTGACCCGCCTTTTCTGAGTAGCGAAATGTGGTAGTAGTAAGTTGTATTTTTTTTTTATATATTTATTTAAATTTTTTATATAAAATTAAATTATATTTATTTTATTTTAATATTATTTATTATTTATTTATTTTTTTTTTTTTTTTAAAAAAAAAAAAAAAAAAAAAACAAACACCAAAAATTATTTTTTTATTTTTGAAAAAAACCTTGGAAGAGAAAAAAAAAAAATCCCGAAAAAAAAAAAAAAAATTACCCAAAAAAAAAAAAAAAAGCAATACAATGGAAGATGTCATGAAACTTAGTTATCATCAGATATCCGCTTTTAACATCTTTGTCAAAAATCACTAAATATTTGCAGAAAAGATGTTAAGTTGGATAAAGTCGTAACTGGGTTGCTCGCTTATTTTGCTTCATATGTTTAAAATAAATAACTTTGAAATTTAAAATGTTAGGAACTCAAATATGTATATTATTAAGTTGTAAGGGAGCTATGATATATAGTTGAACTAAAAAATTGAAATTTAGGGAATAAGTGATAAATTCGATAGAAAGTTTACATTTTCATTAAAATATCTATTAAATTACTCGAGTTATTAATTAACGCTAGCAGCGCTGTTTGGACCACTGTGCGCTGACGGTATTCATATTTTGTGCTGTTGTTTTGTAAAGTTTCCCGGAAAACACACATACAAGAGAATGGGGAGAGGGGGAAAGCGAAGAGGGGCAACTGAGTGGGGTCTAGGAAAGATCTGGGTGGGATCTGGTGGTATTTGGGAGCGATTTGGGTGAGATCTTATAAGGGTGGTATCGGGTGGTATCTGGGTGGTACTTGGGGGGGATCTGGGAGGGATCTTTGCGGAGTTTGGGAATAGGTCGAAAGTTGTCGAAGTTAACGGCAAAGAATTACTATTTAAAACTGTATATTGTACTCCACGCCCTCTTTAGGCTGGGAGGGATCTGGGTAGGATCTGGGCGCGATCTGGCTGGGATCTGGGTGGGATATGGGTATGATCTGGGCGAGATCTATGTGGGATCCAGCTAGGTTTGATCTTAATACGATCTGGGATCATAAATAGGATCTGGGTGGTACCTGGGTGGGATCTGGGCGCGAACTGGGTTGGATCTGGGTGGTACCTGGGTGGGACCCGGGTTGGATTTGGGCGGTCTGGGTGGGATCTGGGTGGTATCTTATCTGGTGGTATCAGGGTGGGATCTGGGTGCTATCTGATCGGGATCTGAGTTGAGTCTGGGTAGTATCTGGGCAGGATCTAACAGGGATCTGGGAAGGATCTGGGTGGGATCAGGGTAGTATCAGTGCGGAATCCGGGTAGGATCTGGGTGGGATTTGGTTGGGATCTAAGGGAGGTATCTGGATGGGATCAGGGAAAACCTAGGTGGGATCTGGGTACGATCTAACTGGGCTTTGTGGGTAACAAGGCTTGCTGAAAAAATGAGAGAACACTGCAGCAAGTGATCTTGTTGCTGGTATTTCTACTCCCTGTTAGTTTTCTTCTTTCTAAAGAGTGCCATTAAGAGAGCTTGTGATTTAAAAAAAAGTTATTAAAATAAGCATCATGTTTCACATCAAAGACTCGTGAGTGTTAACGACACTCACACTATTTTTTGATTTCAATGGTATCGTCTTTCTATTTTCCACACAGAATAAACAAGTAAGACCGTTGCAAAGAGTAGCCCGACTTCAATATACCCTGTTCAATTGACAACGAGAGCGTAAGTTAAAGTCGGCTCTAACCGACTTCGATATACCCGTTACTCATGAAAAAACATGTTTAACAGTGCTCCTGCGTTCCTAAGGGTGACCATCCGAAAAGTATGCAACATTTTTTTAGGGTGGGAGGGGTGGTGGCGGGGGGGCTTGGTTCGTTTTTTTGCTCATAACTTGAGAACCGTTCATCCGATCTTTATCATTTCTTCGGCAAATCGATTCATTTTGCTAATTACTAACTATCTCTAGAAAGTACGAATCGTCTATCTTCAAAACTATGGGAGATATAACGTTTTTTCCAACTGTGTGCAGATAAAAGAAGCATTTGTCCCAAACATGACAAACCTCTATCTCTTACCATCTCTGAGATCGACGCGCGGTGTACATACAGACGGACGGACGGACGGACGGACGGACGGACAGACGGGACATGTAAATCGACTCGGCTGTTGATGCTGATCAAGAATATATATACTTTATAGGGTCGGAAATGTTTCCTTCTCCATGTTACATACATTTGCACAACTTCATTATCCCCTTTTACCCATTTTTAATGGGTACACGGTATAAAAATGATATAATCTGGCTCAATATAATTTTTCATATCAATAAAAAGCCGATATGACAAACTTTAAATTGACCTGTTGGAAAATATCAAAGTGATATTTTTAAGATTAAATTGATATTTTATAATTTCATTATTATAAAACGAAAAAAAATTAACTACAATTGGCAATTCAATACTACTAAGTTTTGTTTTAGCTAAGCACTATTTTTTATTGTTTTATAGAAACAGAAAAAGGATGAATATATAATTTCTTCACCCCGCCGGCTTGATTCACACGTCACAAATTGGCATGGCATCTTACCACAATGCCTGGGTTTGAAACATTGCTGTAAGCCTACTTAAACATTTCTTTACGTTGCTTGAAGTTTCGATTTGAACTCTATCTGTCTCTTTCATTTTCGCGTTTTCTTTACATTCCTTTCCCATTCTGAGATTTTAGAAAATAAAAAAAATATTTGTTTAATCTTCCTAATACCATTTGACAAATTGTATAATTTTCGGTTAAAATGAAAACGATATTGCTTAGAAATGATATGAAGAAAAATTATGTTTGTAAAAATATCAAAATAACCAGCCCACATCAAATTGATATTGTCCTGTTTTTTTTTTTTTTTTCTGTGCATTTATGAATATTATGTTAGATATTTTGATCAAAACTGGATGAATATATTGTATAGCTGCCATACAACAAAAAGGCAGGCATATATCATGCTCCAAGGGTGTATAAACTTCGGTCGAGCCGATGTTAGCTTCCCTCTACTTTTTACATTAAAAGTGTGTTTGTTTTATCTTAAAGTCGAGTATAAACGATTTTAGTCAAATATTGTGCTATTTGAATTTAATTTCAGAATAAAATCTTGAGTGAAGATTATCTGGTCTCTGTAAAATTCTGACACTGAGTACAATCTTGATTTTAGATTGATTTTTTCTTAATGCACTGCCGTGTTGGAAATAAAGACTGTACGGCTGCGCAATTTTCTTAGCTCTTCGCTGTCTTTCTCGCTCTCTGAATTCAGTTGGCACAATCTTCGTCTCGCTCTAACCACCGTGATTTCCTAGTCGGACAACAATTTTGATCTCGTTGCAGACTATTGATAAACATCACTCCAAATTGAGAGGTACTAAAACTCATTGCTCCAGGGCCTGTGGAGAGATAAAAATTTTCACATAACAGACTGAAATTTTAATCAGTACCTTCAGGTGCTGACGCCTCATTTGCACCATTTTTTTATTTTGTTTAAGATATTTCCAACTTTCACTTGTTTTAAAACCTTAAAACATCTGCAGCTGCATTAGTGCCAGTGTAACAAAAATACTCTTTCCTTACAACAATGTGCGTGTCCTTTTTTTACACGCCCACAAGAAAAACACAAAAAAAAAGGGTTAAAATGTATTTACCATCCTCGGGAACGCTTTATTTTTTTCAATTCTTGCTTTGTGGCAATGTGCACACAGAAATGCACAAAACACGCAAAGCAGGCCACACGAACACACACACAGACACAGCAGGGAAGGCATCCTTGTCGCCTCCACCCTCATTCTCAGAGAAACACTAAAATGGTCAAAAGATTCAAGAGTTTTGTGGGCGCGCGTGTCGTAAAAATTTAATTAAAAAATAATTTTGTTAACAATAAAAATCAACACTTGTGGGGAGGGGAGGGGCGTATAATGACAAAGCAAGCGGGATTAGTAGAATTGTATGCGAATTATGTGCATGAACAGCGGCCATTTATGGCCATTTATGGTTACGCTTCACTTCACCTTGGGATGTGTCAAGCTAAACAAAATTATGACGACGTCTTTTTATTGGCACCCCAAAGCCATTGTCTGCTTTTATCCTTGTTGTCCTGGCAGCTCAAGTGGCCCGCCTGTTTGCCTTCGTTGTCGAGTCAATAAAAATTCAGTAAAACGTTCTCCACATAGGCTCAAGGATTATTATTCCTACTTTATGACAGTTTACGTGTGTGTGTGTGTGGGGTGAGTGTGTGTTAACACAGATTCAAAAGGACACTAGACAGGCAAACATCGAATGAGTTGTCATGCCACATCATCAAAAATTTAGCTAGACGCAAATTGGCTTCAATGGAAAAGGTGGATTGACAAAAATATGGCAAATCATCTAGTTGACAGGAAAAGTAAGAGGTGGTGTTGATTTTTTCATGATTTGCGTTGAAAAGTGAATTAGTTTTCGAGTTTAACTAAGCTAACTGAGGCAATTGAAAAACTTTGTCCTTAAGGAAAAATATAAGTTAATTTGTGTAATTGTTCGGTAACAAACCGGCATCAAACTGCTTGCCTGGATGCGCGGAAAGTGACTGTTTGTAAGTGGAAAATTCCACCACAATTTCAATTTTCATGCACAACATCTTGTTAACCCCAACAAGGGAAATTCCAAACAAAGCTTCTTAAGAAATGCAACCAAATTCTCACGCTAATTATGCCTTGGACCAAAGAACACACAAGCCAAAAGTTAATGAAGCCGCCGCTCCCTCCTCCACTGGCTCTGGCTCTCCAAAATATGGCCACGTTTCAATGTCGAGTCATAAAAATAATTTGCATAATTTGGTCGAGTCAACTCGTAATGTTTGTTTGTTGCTTCTTGGTTTCTCTCTCTCTCTCTGTGTGTTTGTGTGGGGCAAAAATTTGACTTGGGCAAATACGTTGACACCTTTTATTTTGTTTGGGGTGGGTCCGGTCCGGCGTTTGTTGACCAGCGGAAAGTCATTTGCTAATTGCGAGCACAAGGCTCAGCAGCAAGCTCTGACTTAATTACGTTGTATTTTGTTGTTTGTTGACCTTCATTTGCATAATTTGCTTGGCTTTCAATTTTGATTTTTTCTTTTTTTTTCTGTTGTTACATTTTTACAGCGATTTGCATGTAACATTTGCATAAAGAGAATTTACATGCTGAGGCAATCATTACAATTTCTCAACTTGCAAAAAACAAATATTAGTTGTAATACGAGGAAGTAACCATGGCACAAGTGCAGATATTGCTATATGCGAATTAGTTTTACCTGGGATATTTGCTCATCAAATTAGTTTTCTCGCACACGTTTTCAATTTTGGCAACGCAAAAACTTTTTTGTAGAGGGTGTAAGCGAAAGAAGGAAAGCAAACATCAACACTCACACACACACACACACACACAAACGACTCACCGACATCGTGTCAATTGTGGCAAAGGCTTTCCTTCTTTTTGTTTTTTGGCATTTACAAAATTTGAAGCACCGGAGAGAATTTAATTTCGAAAATTTCCACAACAAAACAAGCATAATAACATTTGACACTACAAACGTGTACACAATGCATAAATCAGCTGATCTGACAATGGAAAATTTGTGTCAAAAACCAAAAATTTGTAATTTGCTTTCCCCTGCACACTGGTCTGTAGGGTCAAACATTTGGCATAAAGTTGAAATTTGATTGGAGTGAACCAAAAAAAAAAAGTTGCTTACTTCAAGGAAGATGTGAACATTTAGGTAACGCCCCACAGGCAAATAATTTGCGCAAATTTTTCAAAATATTTGCCAATTTGGTTTGCCTTGAGTGGGAACACCAAATTGTTTGCGCGCAAATTTTTTAAGAGCAAATATTTGCTCACCAATTTCTTTTACGCAAACTTTTACAGTTCAAGTAAGAGATAGAGGTTTGACATGTATGGGACAAATTCTTCTTATACTTGCAGGCAGATAAAGTTTATTTTCAATTTTTGACACGCCCCCTCCCGCCCCCGCAATTTGGAAAAAACCTCATATCTTCCACAGTTTTGTAGATAGATGGTTCTTTCCTTCTAGAAGTTAGTACAATGTGAAAATAATGAAAAAAGTCGTCAATCCCGAAAATGTTTAGTGGTCTAGGTGAGATAGAAGAGAAAGGGGGCAAGAGAAAGAAAGGAGATGAGAAGGAGGTTCGCCGTAGTGGTAAATTATGTTTGAGGTGTCTAGGTAGTTAGTCATTAGTCAATGTTATTGATTTGCCGTATGGCAGTGACGAGAGGAGGGTGATGAGCGCAAATAATTTAAAAATTTATTTTGAAATGGGCGCAAAGAGGCTTCAAAGTTTTGGATATTAATCATACGCAGTGTTGCCTGTGATCTCTATATCTATAAAAGAGAGTGTCCCGACTGACTTATTCACTGATTGGCCATCATCGCACAGCCTAAACGGTAAGAGATAGAGGGCTGTAATACAGACAAGAGTTTGTTTGGGGAACATTTTAGGGAAAGAAGAATAGAATACGAAATAGTTCGAAATGTGATTTTCCGATGTTGGAAAATTTGACGGAAAATTCTTGGAAAACTCTGCATGGAAAAAACTATTTATCATCCGATGGGCTTGAAACACGGTTTGTGAGTATAAAATTGGAAATAATTTGAAATGTAATTCTCCGATGCTGAAAAATTTTGACCCAATAGTCGGAAAATTCTGCATGAAAAAACAATTTCGGTCTATTGAGCCCACGGGGCCAGATAAGTCCAATCATCTCCATTTTGAACATCATTCAGGTGCACATATCGCTGTAACGCACAATGGCTCAATTTATGCCTTGAGCCGTGCCCTGAAACAACATGACAAGTTGCGCAAGCGTGGCGCAAGATTCCATTCAGGTTGTCTGGTGCAGGAGTTTAAGGCAGTTGGACTAAGTGACTACTTCTAAAGCCGCTTATTAACACACTGATTGGACCTTATCAGTGTGGCTTTAGACCTGGTAAATCCACCACAGACCAGATATTCACACTACGACAAATCCTGGAGAAGACCTACGAGAGAGGCATCAAGACACACCATCTTTTTGTTGATTATAAATCAGCCTTCGACACGCCGATAAGGTCAAGGTTTTTTGAAGCCTTGTCTACCCTTGGTATACCAGCAAAGTACGTTCGTCTTTGCATGATGACGTTGAGAAGTACGCAAAGCTCCGTTAAAATAGGAAAGAACCTCCCCGAACCATCTAATACCAAAAGAGGTTTTTGGCAGGGCGATACCTTATCGTGTGACTTCTTCAATCTACTGATGGAATATATACTGCGCCGGTGCCCACATGCACATCGCATATGCCGATGATATTGACATTATCGGCAAAATCGAACGGGCGGTAAGCAGGACGTTTTCAAATATTGAGAGGCAGTCTGAAATAATGGGTTTAGCGGTAAATGAGGACAAGACGAAATACCTAGTATCCTTGCGTCTTGGACAATCTGTTACAATGGGAGAGTACAACTTCAAAGTTGTAGAGGATTTTGTTTACCTCGGAACGACGATAACCAGCGACAACAACATCAGTCTGGAAATCCGACGAAGGATCACTCTTGCAAACCGATGCTACTACTGGCTAAGTAGGGAGCTCAAGTGCAGAGACCTCAAGCGAAGAACAAAATTAGCCCTATACAAGTCGCTTATCATCCCAGTCCTGCAATACGGCGCAGAAGCATGGACAATGACAGCAGCGGATGAAGCGGCGATTGGCGTGTTTGAACCAAAGATTCTTCGGAGGATTTATGGACCTTCCTTTTTATACCCTTGGAGAGGGTGTATTAAAATTGTTCGGATGTTTGTAACGCACAGAAGGAAAGATCTCCGACCACATAAAGTATATATATTCTTGATCAGCATGACGAGCTGAGTTTATATAGCCATGTCCGTCTGTCCGTCCGTCTGTCCGTCTGTTTCTATGCTATCTCCTCCGTCAGTTTTAAAGCTATCTCAATCATCCGGCCGGATCGGATGACTATAGCATATAGCTGCCATAGGAACGATCGGTTGAAAAGTAGTTTTAGTGATAAAAACTTTTTTATTTTCAATGCTATCGCTCCCAACCCTCGTATTTAGAAGTTTTCTATGATTTCACATAATTTCACCGAGATTTATCAAAATCGGACAACTATATAGTATAGCTGCCATACAAAAGATAGATCTGAAAAAAGTCTATAGTGAGAAAAACTTTTTTGTTTTCAATGCTATCGCTCCCAAACTTTGTACAGATCAATATTATATACTACCACACAATTTTGTCAAGTTTGATTCAAATCGGATGACTATAGCATATAGCTGCCATAGGAACGATCGGTCCAAAATGTAGTTCTAGTGAGATAAACTTTTTTGATGAATATATCGTATAGCCAATAATCAAACTGGCAGCTTATATCATGCTCCAAGGGTATAAAACTTCGGTACAGCCGAAGTTAGCTTCCCTCTATTTTTTAGTTCTGACCTATATTTCAATTTGACAACTGACATAAGGAAAAGTGACTACACAATATCTCCTTTATGAAATATCAGCTGTTCGATACAGTCCACACGGTTCATCGATATGACAACTCTCAAAATACCTTGTGTGTATTGCTTGGTTTTCTGCGTTTTAAACATCAGAATGAGGCAAGGAAAAATTACTTAATAAATTTTTTTATCTGGAATTGGACAGGTGAAGGAAAATTCGCACGCCCTCCGCACTAGGCTTATATGAACAAATTTCCCTCGACTCTCGTATGCTTTAAAATTTAATAAAAAAAAGTTTTGAAAACAAAATTTTACTTTGAAATTGTTGGACATTTTATTGTTTTAAACCATGTCTTGAATTTCTAGAGAACTATTTAACCGATTTTGATAATTTTGCATTGCAGGTGAAAGCTAACACACAAATGCATCAAATCCATGTTGGAAATCTATCAAAAATAGTTTTTATTTCATCGAAAACAATTGTCGAACCTTTAAATGCCATTATCTCGGAACCACTTTTTCCAAAATGGATGCAAAAATTAAAGAGTAGGGGAGAATGGGGGGTTCTGAGCCGCTGGGGCTGGGGTTGTGAGCCACTCGAATATTGGCTACAAAAAAAAATAAATTTAAACTTTTTGTTTATGTCAGGTTTCTCCCTTCTTGTTACCTAACTTTTGGCAAGCAACCTATCAGTCTACACCTTCTTTAAGTTCGTGAACCAGAACTCGTCTTTTTCCAAAAAAATGTTTTTTTTTTCATTTTTGACTTGTGAATATTAAACAAAATTTTTTTCGTAATGACAAAAGTAAGTAGGAGGGAAATATCTTTGGTCAATTGCCTTTTTGATAGAAATATGTTTTTTTTTTGTAACAATTTCTTTTTGGTTATGTGACGTCACCAAAAAAAAACTGAGATGGGGGGTTGTGAGCCACTTTGAAAAAAAGTCGGTTTTGACTTTCAAAGAGAATATTGCAATGACGCGCAATAAAACAGAGGAAAAACCCTCCAAAGAAGTAAAAAAAATGTTAAAAAAGGCAAACAAAAGAACAGCCACAAGCAAAACTGCTCGTATATAAAAGAAAACAAGCCTGATGCCGTCAATCAATTTTCACTCTTCATTGACATTTCTTAATTCAGAATATGAGAAATATTGTTCATTTTTTCATTTAATAAAGAATAATGGCTTAAAAACACGAATTTTGAACTTTTCGATAAAAAAATATTGATTTTTGGCGAAGTTATGTTCGAAAAACAAAACTATGATCACAACCCCCCACTCTCCCCTACCTAAGGTAAATAAGTCCTAATACCCACTATTCTGGTGTGAACTTGGAAAATTTTGATCGGTGAAAGAATAACGGAGCTAGGACCAAGAGAGGGGAAGAAAAAAAGATTTTCGAAATTATGACTTTGATCCTTTATAACTCCGTTTTTTATTGACCGATCCAAAATATCGTAATTTAAGTCATTTAAGTTTTACTGTGAAATGGTTCTTACTCAAAAAATTTTTGGCAACCATGGGCCACCATATATATTTGGGCAACTTTGAACCGGAATCTAGTTTATGTGTAATTTAATTTTTGTAAACCTTTAAAAAGTTACCCCTGAGAGTATACGGTACCCTGAAACGGTTTTTGGTTTTCGGAAAAAAATTTGTATCGGTTCCGGCACGCGATTTGAGAACAAGTCAAGAACTCCTCTCACGCTCCGTTTGAGGAAAACTATCATAATCGAGCATTTCTAAGCACTTTGCAGATCTTGACTTTCAACTTGGAAAACCCCATTGGCTCTGGGGTTTGTTTTTGAGTTTGATTATAAATGTTCAACAATTTGGTTACCTTTGTTGAGAAATAGACACAGAAATTAAAATTAGCATGCATTGAAATGAAATGTTTTCTATAAAAATACAAAAATAAAACAAGTGGCAACCAAAATATACGTTTGTCATATTCAAATCGTTTAATTATCTAAATTGAATTATCTAGCCGCAATGTGGTGTTTTATGCACGGATTGGAGGATAGGCGTGGTCGGATCGATTCAAAAACGATTTGCATGCCTTTATTTAAAAAATTCGGCAATCCAGCCCAGTGTGCCTTGGACATGTGTGTGGTGTGGGGTCAAATGTGCATAATAATTAACAAAATTACACAATTGAAATGCAATTGCAACAGACAAAAACCTAGATTTGTGATGTTAGCCAGACATAGGGCTGTGGGTCTCTCATGACATGGCACAACGTTGCGTATGCGCAACATTTTCTATGACAATGCAAATAGCAGAAATACAAATATTTACTATTGCTGCTGCTGCTGTCCATGTCGATGTCGATGTCGAGAAATAAACAAATGTTGAAAAACTCATTTTGGTTTTTTGTTGAATATTGGCTTCGATTTACCGTCAAGAGGCTTATATCGATTTCATTAGCTTAATTTGTATTCGCTTTGCAAGTGAAAGTTAGCTAATTAGCCAATTGATTAGCAATTGATAAATGTGTGCCTGCTGCCATTCAAGTTCGTTTCAATTCCACATTTTGTACTCAATTTCGTGTGTCTGCAAATATGACCTGAACTACTTAGGCAAAGTAAACAAAAACAACGCACCAGCTTGTGTTAACAAAATAGTTCACTCGTTTAAATAAACACAAGTATGTACATTTATTTATGACAAATATTATTTGGTGTTAATTTATGTAGTCGCATCTATACAATTCAGTTACAAAGTCATACTTAACAACAAAAAAAAAACATTTTATTTACCATTAAAATCTCACATAATACGCTCATTTGCCCAATAATCACAAAACCGCATACATATGTGCTCAATGTGAGTGTGTGTGTGTTGAGTATTTAGCTAATATTAATAATATTCGCATTGTGGATTTTTCCACACAAGCCAACAAAATGATGTTGCAGTCTTATTTAAGGGCTTTAGTGTCAGTATTTGAGCCCAGCTATTTATGGTGTGTTTATTTATTTTTAATAAGCTTTGGTTTTTACCAACAAATTTATTTTATTAGTTATTTTATTGTATTAGGTATTTCTCTGTATAAACGGCGGAGTCCCCGACTTGTAAAATGGCTTGTAAGCTAAGTTAGAGGAACAATTGTACAAGTGATTAAACCCCAAGGATTAGGCCTTAAATTTTTCGCAGAGAAAGGGACCTACCTTAACGCCGAATCCGAATTGTACAAGTGATTAACCAAATATAAATGCCTGGGGAAAAAATCTGGAAAAGTTTGTCTAGGAAAAATTTGTTGGATTTGAAACTCGTTTTGTAAGCTGGCGAAATAATAATAACACTTGATTTCCGAACTTGAAAAATCCAACTCCAAGTTCAAAGAGGCAAGGATGATTTAATGACTGACTACTATATCTGTATTATATTCGGTTTAAAAGCCCCAACTGAGAAATAAATGGTAAAATAATTTTCTAATTTCAAAAAATCCACCAAAACAGAAAACAAAGCAAATTGGAAGAGCGAATTTTATTTAGATCGAGATAAACCTTGTTTTAACTCGATCTAAAAAAAATTCGCTTTTCCACTTTGAGACAACTGGAACTTCCACACTTGAAAAAAAATGAATAACCAAGTACTTAAGTATGGATTTTTCACGTTGGGTTGACTTCGTTATAATACAAAGCATTCTTAAGTCCAAAACGATTCTAAATATAATTGAAATATGAATCAATATTCTTGAATCAAGAAGTATTCGTAAACTGTTCTTAAAAGTCCTAACTGGTCTTAACCCGTTCAGAATAGATTGAAGGTAGTGAGCTCATGGCCCTTGGATCTGTACAAAAAAAAGCTTTGGCATTAGAAAGTTTCTGTTTTAAAAATTTAAACAAATTTAATTAACTAGTGTATCATCTTAGACGTATCATACATTTGAGGCGAGATTTGATTTTCTTAGGAAATAAGTTTATGCAAATTAGTGAATTAAGGTGCAACAAAGTGGATGTGTTTGATAAAAATGAAAAGTTAAGAGTAAATTAAGTAGTTGTTGCAGAAACACAAAAAAAAAATTTAAAATTTTTAAGAAGCCAGTGGAACACATTTATAGTGAGAACAAAAAGGATGAACGAAGGTGGGGCTACCATACCAAAAGCTTAGAGGTGAACAGAAAACGAAGTAATTTTTAAAAATAAGCTCTATGGTAGATTAAACGGTGAAGACCGAGGACACGACGAAGGCAAGAGATAAGCGCCGGCTGAAACAATAAATGTCTTGTAAGGCATTAAAACGTCATTTAGAGTAAGTGAGAAGACGGATCCATCAAATTTTAACGAAAATTGTAACTGGGTGCTAACGATATAAGTTAGTTGGCGGTAAGAAAAAAAATAAAATAAGATAAAAAAATAAAAAAAGGTTATTTTTTTTAAGAAAAATACTGTATGGAGGGCCGGCTATAGTCTGACTTGAACCCAATTGAGACTTGGGGTATTTAGAAAGAGTTAAAAGGTGGGAGGCAGTTCGACTAATAGCATTTAAAGTACGCTTTGCTTGCAGAATGGGAGTTAATGATCAATGAAACTCTAAAATTGCAGATTCCATGAAACCGCCTAGCAAAAGTTTAGAGGCAAAAGAAAGCAATTAACTATTAAAGTTGATAAAGTTAGAATTAAACAAAATTTTAAGAATTAATAAAAAATAAATTATTTAGAAAGAAAAATTGTTAAATAATAATTTTTTGTTAATAAATATTGGAAGTACTGTAAGCAGTTCTTAGTTACAGGCTCTAGAGCTATAAGTTAAAAATATACGGGGCTTGAATCGTTTGTTTAAAACAAGGTTTTTCCAAAAAATGTTATGACTTCAAATATCCCCACAAGAAGAAGTCAGGCGGCGTCAAATCGGGCGAACGCGGTGGCCAGTCCAAATCACCACTTTTCGACATCAAACGGCCCGGAAACAATTTCTTCAGAAAATCGATTGTTATGCGGCTTTGTGTGCGGTGGAGCGCCGTCTTGTTGAAACCAGAACTGCCTCATACGCTTTCGACGAATAATTGGCATCACAAAATTGGTCATCATGTCGCGATAACGCTCTGGTTGATGGTAGCAGCATGGCCATTTTCATTTTGGAAGAAAAACGGCCCAATGACCGTTTTCGCACTAACGCCGGACCAAACTGTGACTTTTTCGTCATGAAGAGGCACTTCTTGAATCTCCTGAGGATTTTCAGTGGCGTAAATACGGCAATTTTGCTTATTTACGGTCCCATTCAATGTGAAATGTGAAATTGTGAAATTTTTAAAAGCACGTTGAGTTTTCACAATTGACTTGTTCTGTTGAATGTAAATTTCAACTATTTTAGAGCGCTCGCGTGGCGTGTATTGTTCCATGGTAAAAATCTGCTTGGACTGACGCTTTAAACGCGGTATATCATTAAGCGATCTGACATCTCTGTCAAAAGTTATGGCGTTGCCAGATGGGTCCGTCGAATATGGACAACCCTGTATATCTGGTCTCACATCACGTTTTATAATGAACTGTTGATTAAATATTGATAAGAATTAACCTAGTCATCCGTTATAAAATTTGGGATTTTTACCTCTTACTCCTTTGGTTTAAAAACGGTGGTCAAAATTTTCAAAATTGGATATGACCACTTTCCAGTTTCGACAATACCACGAAATTTTTACAGTTGACGTGTCTTTTAACCATCTATTTAATGAAATAAACTTAGCTTTTTAAGAGTGGTGCAACAAGGTAAAATTAATAAAAAAAACATAAAAATATAAATATTTGGTATTTAATTTTGTAAATAAAGATTTTATCTCGGTAGGCTTGGCTATGCAGCTGCAACAGTGCCCATTATGCAGTCAAGAGTTTTGCCATTAGGAGTTTATTTAATAAAAATGTGATATGTTTTTCTATTAATGTGCCTCGATTTGATTTGTAATATAATGCTATCATCTGTTTTCTGGAACTCCTCTAAAAAAGATTTAATCCGACAAATCACAATCACTCTTTAGATAGCATGCTATCCTGCGCAGGATTTCTATTTTTAGCAGTATTTAATTGTCAACTTTTTCACCAAGAAGCTGGTACTTTTGTTATAAATTCCGTGCAAAGCTTTAAATGCCCACCTAATTTTGATGCTAATTCACGATTGATTTGCTTCCCAGGTCGGCTGCTGTTTTCATTTGCGTTTTAGAGCTGGCAGAAGAACTTTATAGGCTTTTCCTTCGAGATCCTGAACAGCATCTCTTAACCCTCGATCAACAACAATTATTTCTTCTTCCGTCTAAAGCAATTTTTGAAGTCCGTCCAGATCATGACAAGTTTCATCTTGGATAACAATTTTATTAAAGCCTGTTCCTTTTAACGACCAGTCGTATTTTTCATTGAGATTCCATAGTTGCTCCCCGTTAGACCTATATTTTTCCAATTTTTGAAGTTACAAAATCAAATGATTTTGCTTGTTTTGCATAGTTAACGAGTCAAAATGTACATACTGTAAAATGCGACAGTTGGCTATCATTTAACTACTTGAAGATTTTATTATCCACAGTTCATTTGAGCAATTCAGCAATTTCCGATTTGGGAACGGTACTGAAGCCGCAGTAAGCATTCAGATTATTTAAGTAATTCGAAAAACTTGCTATTTATGCAAGGTTCAAGTCAAGGATCATCAAACCTGCCGAGATGCTGATAAATATATTAAAAACAACTGATGGAATTACCATTATCAACGAAGATAGTGAAAAAATATAAAAAAAAAAAAATATAATATTTAATATTTATATTTTTACCTTTTGACCAAAATTTTTTAAATATAAGTTTTTTTATTAATTAGATGGTTAAAAGATACATCAACTATAAATATTCTGTGATATTTATATATACTGGATATTTATCTTTTCCAATTTGTCTGAAAATGTTTATTTACCGTTGTACCAAAGAGTAAATAAAAAAAAAAAAAAATAAAAAAAAAAAAAAAAATTAAATAATAATAAAATTAATAAAAAAAAAAAAAAAAAAAAAAAAAATAATAATAAAAAAAAAAAAACAAAAAAAAAAAAAAAAATTAAATTAATAAAATAAAAATAAAAATGATGTAAAAATATAAAAAAAAAAGAAAAAGAAACTTCTCCCCCAAAAAAAAATAAATTTTTTTTGAAAGGAAAGGGAGGGGGGGGGGGGGTTTGGCGTTTGTTCGTTTTTTTTTCCTGTCTGTGTGTCTATTTTTCTGTGTATGAACGCGGCGATCTCAGAGACTATTTCTACGTTTATGCTATGTAATTCACGCTTTCTTCATTTCGCAAAATCAAATTTGTTCCTGTTTATGCAGCTTTTGTAAATTCACAAAATGACCACCTTTTTGGCAGATGTGGCAGCACCAACGCAAACTTAAGTTGGCTGCGCCTCTAGAGCTCAACAGGGTGGTAACGCATAAAAGCGGGGATCATCTGTTCAATTGTTAACAAAGGCAAATTGAAATTGATTGCAATGGAAAACATTAAAATATTTTTGATTAAAAAAGAACAACGTACAGCCGGTGGAGGCATAAGCGAACGATGACGTTGGTACAAGCCAGACGAGCATTCCAGGCAAAATGCAGCCTCTACTCATGCAGTATTATCCAGCTGGCATAGGAGCTGATACAGGACGCGTCCCAAATAGCTCATTTAGTTCGTTAAAGTGGGTGCAGGTTTTCCCTTCAGCGCCAGAGGTTGAGTTGTTGCACTTCACCTCATATAAGTATTTCTTGCCCAAAACGATCGCTTACTCTGAAAATTCATATTCATGGATATTTTTGTGCTTAAAACTTATTTTTATGTGCGCAAACAATTGGCTAAAATTTATGAAATTTTGCTAAAGCACAATGTTACCAGACATTAAGAAAACAAGATCTGGTAGCATCTGCCAACTTAAATTGGCAACGCCACAGCATTTCATGAATTGACGTCGAATTCATAGTCAACTCGAATTCATAAAATGGTGTTTATGCACGGACATATTTCATGAAATGATTTTGCAAAATGAGCATAGCATAAACGTAGTATATGAGACACTAATTTTTGCATGCACCTACAGGGTTTGTACGGAAAGTAATAGGACTGAGTCGATTTTAAAAATTATGTTGAGCCAATCGTTACAGTTCTTAAAAAAACTTCAAAATGGGCTCCTTCCAAACATTGAAGGCGTCACGGAAAGCATTTTCGGGAATAGCCTTGATAGTCGCGGTGCATGCTGCTTGGATCCACTCCGTCGTCTCAAAATGTTTGCCTTTCATCGACCTTCTCAGGAGAGGAAACACACAAAAGTCCGTTGGGGCCACATCTGGGCTGTAGGGCGGCTGTGGAAACGTTGGGATGCTGGCCTTGGTCAGGTAGCTGTTCACAAGAAGTCACTTTTCAAGTTTACTTTTGGGACCATCTTCGCGCACACCTTGCGCATGTTCAAATGCTCCGTCACCACAGAATTTGGTAAATTTAACATTTGGGCAATTAAACGAATACTTAGTCGACGGTCTGAGTTCAAAACTTTGCTCACACGAGTCATATTGTCGGTGTTTGTCGAAGTCGAAGGTCTTCCAGCACGGTCTTCATCGGCTACCTTTTCCCGGCCCTCCAAAAAGAGCCTCTACTTCTTGCTAAAGCAACATTTGGGTAAGCCTGCTGGATCATATCACACGTCTCTGTAGCAGATTTACCGAGTTTCACACAGAATTCAATCGCGTACCTCTTGCATGCTTGCACCACTTACAGAAACACGTCGCGCAACAATGCTCGGAGACAACTGACCCGCCGCTCGTTCGTTAGCTAGGAACGCCCTCTACCAAATCCACTTGGTGGGCGCACGCTACGAAGTACAGTCGCGGCGGAATAAAATCAGTTATATTACTTTCCGCACAAACCCTGTACCCTCTCCAAGCGTATAAAAAGCAAAATAATATTTTCTGGAAGCATGCTGCTTGGAGTGGATACAGGGGTGATAAACCGATGGCTGAGCATGACACTTTCAGTGTGTCTCAGATGGTACAAACTGTGACTGCAGCATGTTGTTAACTGCATTACTATATGCATTATAAACTATCTCCAAAGTAGGTTGTACGCCAATCAAATAAAGTTTTTCATCGTCGGATACAAGATTAAATAAATAAATTCGCATTTATATTAAGAGCTTTGTCAACTGAGTGGCCAGATCAGAACCTGGGCTTTGGTTAATGGGCGAACGTTAATCGTTCAAAGAGTCAACACGAGTCACGGAAAAGTAGCTTAAGTGCGACTTCATATACAAATAACGCTGCTAAATACCTTGACCAGGAAAGTCCATGTGACTGAGGCAGTAACTACGCTCGCAGCTAATGGCATTGGAGCTCCATAGGCTTTTCAAGCCTCGTAGAGGAGGATCTGTTCTCAAGAAACTAGAGTCTTAGTTGTGGGGTCCCTGGTATGTGAGGCATACAACTATATACCGCGATGTGGACGCTTTGCCATTATGCGCCCAAATCAATATGCTCACCAGCAGATGTACCATACTCCAATAGATATGCCTATGATCTGTCGACACACAGATTAAGAAGGTGTCTTAATCGACGACATCAATATGCCACAGGTACCAATCTTTGCACGCTGACAACAGCTCATAACAAAAAGCATTCCCCCCAAAATTTTCGCTCGTCACTTCAAAAATAGTTATAACAGCTTTTCTCTCAATCCACACACGCTATCGATATGCCAATTATCGATAAGAAACTGTGGATTTCGTTCATGTTGCTGAATACGCAAGCCACAAAAAGGTAAACTAAAAATTCCTGACAGAGATTTATTTATATGAAGTTTGCCAGGAATTTTTAGTTTCCGCGGTGCTAGATACCCGGCTTAAAGAGTATTCACAATTTAGCATATGCAATAATTTTTATACTCCATTTTTCTGTTTGTCAATTTACACAATTTGCACATCTTATGCGTTTTATTTTCATTGGCATAATGCCGCAATTTGTTGTATGAGCTTAGAGCAGGGCCCACAGAGTTCACCACAGACAGCATTTCGGACTGGTAAATATTTAACAAACGTATTCATATTTGTTTACTACGCAGAGATGTACAAACATATATAGAAATGTGCACATATTTACACGTTTCTTTTTTTTTTGTTGGGCATTATTTTTTGTCTTTCACTTTTATCTACATGTGACATGCAAAAGCCCCGAATGACATGCAGCGAAATCTGTGCTGTGTGTGACCCAGCACAAAGCGTCTATCAAAAGCCAATCAAAACTGACGAAACACCTGACCAAGCCTAATTATGAACAGGTTGTGAAATGCCAAAACAAATATATGCTTGGGTTTGAGGTAAAGAGTAAGTACTCTGTTGGGGTTTAAGTTGTTATGAGGAAGCCACTTTAAAATACTAGATTCCCAGCATTGTGGTGGGCGTCTACTGTACTTACCCACTTCACTCCTTTCGTTGGCAGCAACGTCTGCAAAAGAGAGCAAGAAAAAAAAGTAAACTTGATTAATATGCAAATGTCGGACAATTTGATTAACTGCTTAACCTAGTTATGTGTGTTTTGTAAAACCGCAAACTTCCGCCTACAAAGGTGGAAAAAAATGCAAAAAAGAAGTTGAGAGAACTAGAGTAAAGCCAGCAAGAGTCATTTATGTAAATGTTAAATTGGCTTTACAGCCCCAAAGGACCAAGCCAAGCTGTTCTCAATCTCTTGCTCACAAGAGAAAGGAACCTACAGTTTAACGCCGAATCCGAACGGCCAAGTTTGAGAAGCTTTTTTATGGCTAGATTACTTGAAAGCTGATGCCAATAGCTGGTAAAGGTGACCGGTTTCTTATTACATGGTCCGAGGCGGCGATACACTAACCGCTGCGCCACACCCTGGCCACAAATCAAAAACAAAACAAGGTACAAAGAGAATTAGAGAAAGAGGGCAGGTTATTTGTACTTTTATTTCCAGAAATAATTATCCTGAATTGAATTGGAATGACTCAACGTTTCAGAAAAACTTGAATTAAATTATGTTCCCTATACAGAGAGAACACCTGTTCAGAAAATAAGTAGCCTTGAACTTAAAATAGAAACAAGATGTTGTCAAAATTTTTGACCATAAATGTTCTTGGAATGAGTAAAGTTGTACTTGCCTTATACCAATACCCAATACCGATTTGCGGTATAAAGAGAGAGAATTGGCTCTCTTTTTAAAATCTCTCTCTCTTATACTTTTCTGAAAAAGGAGGGGGAGAATTGGCTCTCTTTTTGATCTCTCTCTATCTCTCTTTTTTCAGAAAAGTATAAGTAGGACTCTAGATGTGAAGATCAAAAAGTGTACACTAGCTAAATGCTCTAACACGCCATACAAAACGTTATTCGATAAGTTCAATTTCCAGACCGTTTTTCTGAAAGACTTAATGAAACAAATCAGGGGTTGTACAACAAATGTCTCTAATCCTAGGGGAATATGTTTGGAGAAGCAGCTGCTCCAATCCAAAGAGGTAAGGTCCCCCGATTCCAATTTCTGAGAGCAGCCAAATGTGAAAAATTCTCTTATAAACCTTATCCAAAATTAACTCAATTAATATGAAAACATATTCAGGCCTGTTCCCGTTTCCGAATCCGATTAATCGGAATTGGTAAGAGTTGTGATTATTTAGAAACGGTTAAAGAATTCAGTCGCATCTTTTTGCCATCCAGAGGATCGATTGAAGATAATTGGGATTTTGAAGTTAAAAGTCAGATAACACAGTCAGTTTTTGGAAGCGAGAACATTTAACAATTCCGATTCCGCATGATTTGATCGAAATCGAAAACGGGAACAGGCCTGATTAAGTTCTTAAACATTTTATTGTAAAAATTCTTATTGATGTGAGAAAATTTTACTTCAAATGAGACAAAACGGTCTATGCACTGTTTCTCGTAATGTTTGTCCCTAACTTTTACGAATCATCAAAACCTACACATCAGATAATTGCAGAAAGTAATAAAATATGAAATAAAAAAATTTTAATTTAAGAATGGGACTTTTATTCAACAAGACGAAGTCTAAAATTGAGAAAACAGATAAAAGTAATGTAAAGTAAGGAGATGTGATATATAAAATACCATGTAATCGGGATTCAGTAAACGAGTGCAATAAACCATATTTAGAAACAAGCAAGTCGTCTTAAAACCAGGATATCCATATCCCAACATAAATCCGATTATAAACTTCGATTGCAAACTACCATACAGAAAACTGCACTAGCGACACACTGTATGGGAAGCGGACACTCACCGAGTTTCAACAAGAGAACGACTTTAGTAAAGGCTTCACTCTCGAAATGTTACATATAATAGATACACCAACAGAGAAGAGACCTAACTATAAAACGGACACCTATACAAACTTTTACTGAACAAAAAAAAGCTTAGTATGAAATTCCACGTCAGGCGTTATAGTCGTGTTAAATATTGTATGTAAAAATGTTTAGGGATTTTATTTTAAATGTATTGTTATAATTGGTGAATTGTCCCTGAAGACCAGTGTGTGGCCAGATCAGCTTTCTTTCCGTCAAATCTGGCTTTTTCTTACGACCAATTGCCAGGAAAATTCGGAAACAGCGGGCAGCGGGAATTCTGGCTTTTTATACCCGTTACTCGTAGAGTAAAATGGGTATACTAAAGTCGTGCAAATGTATGTAACAGGCAGAAGGAATCATATCCGACCTTATAAAGTATATATATTCTTGATCAGCATCAACGGCCGAGTCGATATAGACTTGTCCGTCCGTCCGTCCGTCCGTCCGTCCGTCTGTATAAACACCTAGATCTCAGAGATGGTAAGTGATAGAGGTTTGACATGTATGGGACAAATGCTTCTTTTATCTGCACGCAGATCAAGTTTGTTTCAAATTTTGGCCACGCTCCCTCCCGCCCCCGCCATTTGGAAACGTTATATCTCCCGCAGTTTTGAAGATAGGTGATTTGTTTCTTCTAGGAATAGTTAGTCATTCGTAATATGTATTGATTTGCCATTTTTAAAAAGTGAATCGAGTGAGAGCGAACAGGTCTTGTACTTTAAAAGTGAATCGATGTGTGGATCGATTCTTTTCTGTTGTAAGCAATCTCGAAGTAGGTCGATAAAGTGATGCTTCTCCCATCTCTATTATTCGCGCTTTAAGGCCCGTACGGACATCCGTAATTTTTAGCTAACTTTCCCTATGTTTCGTTGCCGTGGAACGTAAGAGCAGTGTTACCAGACTTTAAAAAAATTACGCCAAAAATTTCAGAATATGGTATTTTTAATTTAGTTGGCGGTAGGTCACACTGCTCGATAATCTGTATTTTGTTTTGATGTCAAGTTAATTTTTTGAAGATGCTCGGCTACTTCTTCTCAAGCCTTGTTCACAAAATTTAGGTCCGAATGCTTGGGGTGAAAAAATCGCAAATGACATTCCGCTTTTCGCCATGGAAAAATAATTCAAAACAACAATTTCGCTCTTGTTTTTCTGACATGTTTTTTTATATTTTCAAATCACTTTAGCTAAAAGCACTTCGGCTGGTCGGTGCAGGTAGAAGCAGAGTGAAGTGACATGGTGCATTCTCAATGCTGCGTCTGCTGCTCAAAGCATAATAATGCCCACAGACATTTTAGATATTCTCCACAAATGTGCTGTTAAGTGTAACATTGTCTGTTAAGTGTAACATTCAACTTCGCACCTCCGTATATGCAAAAAGTTCAAGAGGCGAAGTTGTAACTTCTGCATCTTCTTCCCTTAATTTTTGTATGTAACTTCTCGTTACTTCTGATGTCCGTATGGGGCTTTAAGTTTGATAAAAACACAATGCCGAAAGACTACAGTGAAGCGTGTCAGTTCAGTGAAGACGACTGCCGCGATGTGCATCCGAAATTTATTGGAAACAAATTTAATAACTGACCTCGAGCCGGCAAGCATCATATTCTACAATTAGAAAGGTCGCTAACCAACAACAGTATTGTCCATAGCTAGCCACCACTTTTTCCCCTCTTTTTGGAAATTTTTGAATACCATCTCATAAAAAAACAATGCGATCTATGAATCCTTCTAGTCTTGGAGTTCTTCAAGAGAGCCAAAGTGCATGCGTTATTGTCGTAGAAAATAGTAGTCCGAAGGCGAAATGTCTGGGCTGGGACAGGTGGGGTGGAACTTTCCATTTCAGCATTTCAATGCTGCGCAACATGTGGCTGAGCGTTGTCATATAATAAAATTATCTTGGAGTGCCTTTGCTCGTTTTCTGACCGTTTTTGTTTCAATGCTCAGTTCATACGCCTTAATTGAGTTCGGTGGAGTTGCTCTGTGTCGGTTTCACCCGGTTGTAGAAAAACTCCCAATTGGTCGGCTTTGGCGTATGACTTTAAATGCATTTTTCTTTAATTGAAAGTAGAAAAGTAAACTTTCCCGCAAAATTGTGTTTTGTTGACACAAAAGTTGACATATTCTGAGCACACACTCACACTTCAGCAAAACGACCCTTACTGAAAAAATGGTCCGAAGCCAACTCTTTAGAATTCTTTAAAATTTTATTGTATTGTAAATGTTTGTTAATTTTATCGAGCAAAATATTTTCTTAGAGAAAGAAAAAAGGCGGTTCTGTTAACTATATTGTACATATACCTTTTTCTTGGTCTCTTTAGGATCGGTTAAGAGACTCTGTTTAATTGTGCATTGCACAATCGACTGCAAACCTTTCCCAAATATTTAAAGACAACTTCATGAGGCATGTGTGAAACTAATTAAGATATTTGTTGAGTTTCCAGTTATGGGTCAGCCTTTGAGCTGCTTAGAGGGTGCAACAGAGAGAGGGGAAACAAGTAGGTAAGCAGACTGGGTCACTTGATGATGTTAAGCGGCTTAGTCGTTAATTGAATTAGTTTACAAGTAGCGCCCAACGTTTACATTTCTATATATATATATGTATGTGTCTGTGTCTGTGTGTGTGTGTCTTAGATTGTTCATTGATGCATAAGTTGCACACTGCCACCCCATCTGTCTGTCTCTTTCCCACTTTTACCCACTTACACAATTGCACTTGCACTTGATATACAATTAGATTCTTTGTTGCCTGCGGCTGCCCGCTAAAGCCAAACAACTTTTGCTCTTTATGCAGCTTTCTCCCCTCACCACCCCAGGCACCTCTGCGTCGAATTAAACTCGTGCAATTCTTTTTAATGAACTTTTAATTGTTGGCATCTTGGTAAGGGGAGGCGCTTGCTGCCTTGCTTGTTGCTCTTGCTTACATAATTGAACTATCATGGTGGTGCGCTTAGTTAATTGTTTAATTAAGTCATTAAAATGACATAAAAATAATTAAAGCAGGCCTAGTTCATAAAGTGTTGAAGGAGGCTGTGTCTGGGCTTACCTAGACTTGGCCACAAAGTTCAAATGGCTTTTGACATGCGACATGTGTGACACTCCCCATAACCAGCGTAGGTTAATGAATTCAAACTAATTTTACCCCAGCTTAAGTGACTCAAGGAGGTTTGTGTGAGCTAGTTGAAGGTACAGAAAGAGGAGTCTGAGAAATTAAACTATTGTAGCTTGTAACTAGTACTGGAAAAAGTCTACAAATTATGGATCCATGTTGAATCCCTAGAGTTTAAGAGAGAGCTTTTTATTTTTAGAACCGAAAGGAACCTTAACATTGCACCAGTACAGTTTCGGTTCTTAGGTACTTTTTTTGTTTTTTAAATGTCCATAGCAGCCGTAAATTTTGTCGTCGCTATATTCAGAGTTGCTGCCTGCGCCAATGATGTAGTGTACGAATGAGTGTCATCTCTATATTCAGAGGCTGCTAACAGCGCCAACGGTGTAGAGCGTGAAAAAGTGACAACACTTATTGTTTGTGAAAGACTAAAACAAAAACAGCAACGAAAGTATGTATATATTTGGGACTCTCTCACTTAAGTTCTGTTTTTGCATGTTCGCTTTCTGCAAAGTCTTAGCCTTTTGCTGATTTTGTATGCAACTCAGTAGTAAAGTCGCCCACACATGGCCAGCGGTAGTTCGTTGTACAATTTATATTCGTATTTGTGCTGCGAAACTGCAACGTGCAATTAATTAGTTTAAGAATTGCATGTTAATCTGAACGATTGCTTAAAATGCCAAGATCAAAATCAAATGTATATCGGCAGTATTTCGCTTTTGACGTTGCTGAATGAAAAAGAGTGTAGACAAAAATTAAGGTGAGTTTGATGTGTACGAATTCACATTCCGAAATGTTTACTTATACTCACTACTAATGCTCAGTCTAATGCACAAATGTAAGTTTTGGGACTTTTCTCTTTGCATGAATAGATACTTATATTCTTTTTGATGTGAAGCATCTTTAATGTCGGTACGTAAGAGAATACAACAGTGACTAAACAGTGACTTAACAGTGACTAACCAGTGCACAAACAGTGACTAAACAGTGACTAACCAGTGACTAAACTGAGACTAAACAATGACTAAGCAGTGACTAAACAGTGACATAGACAGTGACCTAACAGTGGCTAAACAGTGACTAAACAGTGACTCAAACAGTGACTAGACAGTGAATAAACAGTGACTAAACAGTGACTAAACAGTGACTTAACAGTGACTAAACAGTGACTAAACAGTGACTAAACAGTAACTAATCAGTGACTAAACAGTGACTTAACAGTGACTCAACAGTGACTAAACAGTGACTAAACAGTGACTAAACTAAACAGTGACTAAACAGTGACTTAGACAGTGACTAAACAGTGACTAAACAGTGACTAAACAGTGACTAAACAGTGACTAAACAGTGACTAAACAGTGACTAAACAGTGACTTAGACACTGACTAAACAGTGACTAAACAGTGACTAAACAGTGACTAAGCAGTGACTAAACAGTGACTAAACAGTGACTAAACAGTGACTACAATGATAAACAGTGACTAAACAGTGACTAACAGTGACTTAACAGTGACTAAACAGTGACTAAACAGTGACTTAGACAGTGACTAAACAGTGACTAAACAGTGACTAAACAGTGACTAAACAGTGACTAAACAGTGACTAAACAGTGACTAAACAGTGACTCAACAGTGACTAAACAGTGACTAAACAGTGACTAAACAGTGACTATACAGTGACTAAACAGTGACTAAACAGTGACTAACAGTGACTAAACAGTGACTAAACAGTGACTTAACAGTGACTAAACAGTGACTAAACAGTGACTAAACAGTGACTAAACAGTGACTAAACAGTGACTAAACAGTGACTAAACAGTGACTAAACAGTGACTAAACAGTGACTAAACAGTGACTAAAAGTGACTAAACAGTGACTAAACAGTGAATAAACAGTGACTCTACAATGATTAAACAGTGACTCAACAGTAACTCTACAGTGACTTAACAGTGACTAAGCAGTGAATGAACAGTTCCATTACAGTGACTTCACAGTGAATAAACGATGCTTATTAGGAAGTTATATGGTACTTCAACTTCCTTTAAGTTTTCTTATTTTTTTTAAATGATTGCCTTTGCTGATTTGTGTACAATTGAAAGAGCGTGATTTTGAAATTAAGCCCTTATATTTAACATGTTTCACGAGTGTTAGCGACACTCACATCGTTATTTTCTATAGGGCGATCATGGCTCAAATTAAAAAAAAACCCATTGGCCGATCTTGCAACGATTTGAAAAAAAAGGTTGACAGTCAAGTCGATCAGCAAAACACGAATCAAGCTCAGTAAAAGAAAACTGCTGGTTCCAGATGAATTGATGAATTATTTAAGCCCAGCATTCGTGTGGCTCGTGCCGGTTAATGGAATGCCGTGAATTTTATTAACCCGCAGTCAGTACGGAATGTAGAACCTTTATTATGTGGTGTGAAGTGTATTTTGTCACCGCCCACTTACCCACTTTGTTTGGACTTAAGTTTTATAATGTCTGTTAATTTTACCGGTACGTATAAAATAGAACCAAAACAGAACCTTTTACCGTAACAGACGTACCAGAAGTATACCCTGATTAAAACGTAGCATTTTAAAAACTTTGTACCATTATTTTGAACTCTTACAAAATGTATTTCATTCACAATAGTAGACTAAAATCGTCAGGCACCTTACTATGGAAAACATTTTTCTCTTACTCTGCATGCTCCGTGTCCAAGCGGATGTTGTGTAATCAGAAGTCATTGTAATGGTATGGCTCATGCTAAAAACCCATACATATAAGCCGTTACGTTGTTGTTGTTTTCGTTTGAAACCTCTCGTATTGTGCGTCATCTTGCAAAGCGCTGAAACATCCACAGCAGCATTGTAGCGGGGTATATGTTCTGTCCAAAGAGTTACATTTGTTATCTACATTAATTTGCAAAAAAATAACCCCACCTTGTAAATATAGAAGCTTGTGCTCCACATTGAAATCCATAAATTTATCTTTAGCACGTCGCCTAGATAACTTGGTGTGGATATTTCTTTGACCCTGTCAGTCAACAAGCTGCTGTACATTGTTAAGCATTTGCTATTAATATCGATACTTTGCCGAACGAATTTTATAGACTGTTTTTAGTGACCTGATTTTGATTGGTATCAAACGGTTATAAAGTTAAAACCTTAAGAAAAGCTGTTTTTATGTACAGCAACTTTAAGTCCAAGTTGGCTATAATCTCTTTTTACGCACAAACAAATAATCATAAAATAGGGAAATGAGTTTCATTCGACTTAATTATACTTCTTTCTTTCACTCTCCCAGCATACAAAAGTGGCATAAATCGTTGTCTGGTATGAAAAATTTAATTAAAGTGAAAACAAAGTAAGTATTTAAAAAAAAATTATTTATGATAGACAGCAAGGAAAAAGCGAAAGAAATTATTTGCTTGTAAACTTTACCACAATACTCGTAGCTGGGAAATATTAATATTGACTTTAATGGTCGCATAACTTTCAAGTGTGCATCGGTATATAAATATGGAAAAATGAATTTGTTATTAATTATCAATTATGAATGGACAAATAGTGAGCCATTCCATTAAAAGGTAGAACAAATATTTACCACTTAATTTTTTTGTGAGCTCTTTTCAATTGAATTGAAATAAATTCCATTTTAATTGATGGCGAGTGAATCAATGTGACGATAAAATTTAATTTGCATGCCGTGTACAGTTTTTCTATAGTTTTTGTTGTTGTTGTTCACTTGCATATTTTAATTAATGAATTTGTTATCATTTATCGCCATGGTGACAGGCAATTGTTGTCTTTACTGTTGATGTCTATGTCATTATTGATGATATTCCGGTGACCATCTAATTGTTGTTGTTGTTGTTGTTGATTTCGCCAGTTTTTCATTATGGCCATTGTCTATCAAAAGTTTGACAAGTCACGCGAATGAAAGATGAGGCAAAACCATGATGGATATATAGGTTAATATGTATGCACGCTTTTGGGGGTAGGAATCGTGTGAGAGCAGATTTATTGCAAGCGAATTAAAATAAATAGAAAAAAAGAATTGAAAATATAATCGGAAAGTTCCTTGATGGCACGCTAATTATAATGAAACTACTTCAAAGATTAGTTGGCGTTCATGCCTAAATCATTTTGAAATGCATCTCTTTATAAACACGGCAAAACTTTGACTAAACATTTATTTTTTAAATTTTTTGATATTTTCTAAGTTTATCAGTGGAATAAACCTACGAAAGAATCAATTTATGAAAAACTGAGATGTAAATTGCAAATTAAAAAAATTTTTAATGAAAGGTATGCCGTTCCATTTAAATCTTCATTATTACGCACAACAAATGAAAATGCAATTTGGTCGACGGTATTTCAAAACAAAATCATAATGTAATTGTTTGAACAACTGTAAAATAAGGAATGCATTATAGCGAAAATGCCCGAAAATGTGGGGATTCAAATATGGCACAGATAATGCCAAGCTAAAATTGTAATTTCGCCATTTCCTTTCTGCCATACAAACTGATACTAATAAAACTCATAATTTTTTAAGCTCAATCTAGTTAGAACACCAGTTGTTTCAGTTGAAGTTCCATCTCTAAAAACAGGGCTGAATCTCTCGCCAAAAATTTTCCCTTGTGTTTAGTTATGGGTTTAATTGAATGTTTAAATAAAATTTTTTGATTGTGTAATATGTTTTATGAGGCATTTTTAAACTATATTTAAAATTTAAGTCATATTCTTCATAAATACGTAAAAAAAGTTTTAAAATTTGTTGGCGCCAAACATGAGGTCTAACTTGCAGCCCTTAATCCGCTGCCTGTCAAGTAGATGGCGCCACCATCGACACAGGGCGCTAGCGCTAAGAGCTTTGCCAAGTCTCCTAACCAAACACGTGAGGTTTAAAACCAACCAATAGAAATTTCTGTGGCACCTAAGTATTGGAATTCGGTTGGAATTTGATTGGAAGAGGTTTCTGTGGCACCCCCGAACAAGTCGAATATGTATTTTACAGCTTTGAATAGTACATTTTCCGATCTTTAAAGGTACTTTAAAATATATATTATAGACAAGCATATAACCCTTCGCTGCAATGCCATCATTATAACCTTAATCAGTATCAGTTTAAAGTCAACCGAAAGAGACAAAGATTTTTAGAATTTTCCGATGAGGAAGTGGTTTTCCGGAATAGGAAAATAATTTTGGTAGAGTTGTTGGGTAGCGACCTTTCAAATTGTAGAATTTGATGCCTGCTGGCTCGAGGTCAAGAAGAAAAAACTCAGTTTGTGTTTGTTTCCAATATATTTCGGAGGCACATCGGCATCCGTCTATAGGGACAATTCACCAATTATAACAAAACATTTGTAACAAAATCTTTGGACATTTTTAACATACATTATTTAACACGTCTGTACCGCCTAACGTGGAGTTCAATACTAAGCTAATGTCTGTTGAGTAGATGTCCGTATATGTGCGCGCAGTTATCGGTATCTGCTTTAAAGTTAATTCTTTTCTCTGTTGTTGTGTATATGATGTTCAACATTTCAAGAGTGAAGCGCTTTTTGTAGTTGCTCTCTTGTTGTAAGATTATGGTCTCTTCGAAATTCGGTGAGTGTCCGCTCTCCATACAGTGTGTCGCCAGTGCAGTTTTCTGTATGGTCGTTTGGTGACGGAGTTTGTAATCGGATTTATGTTGCGATATCCTTGTTTTAAGTTTTGACTTTGTTGTTCCTATGTATATTTTATTGCACGCGTTTATTGGATCCCCTTTACATGGTATTTTATATATTACGTTACTTTTGTCTGCGTTGTTGAATTCATGTCCCATTGTATTTGTTGGTTTGTGAGCTATTTGTATGGTATTTTTGTTGAAGCAGTCGGATTTTGCAAAACGTTTGAGAGGTCAGGAACATAAGTCAAGAATCTATACGATATGGGTTGTCTAGTCTCTTTTGGTTTTGCCGTTTTGCTTCCCTCTATTAATGTTTTTATAATACTCCTTGGGCAGTCATTATTCGTCAGTATAATTTTAATCTCCGAAATTATGTCATTGTAAAATATCTCGTCGCTTATGTTCAGCATCCTGTTAATACAGCTTATCGCATGTATTTATAATCATATTCTTCGGGTGTTTGGAGTAAAAATTAATTATTCGTCCTGATGCTGTGGGTTTTTTGTACCATTTAAGTTTTAATTTGTTTCCTTGTCTATTGATAGTCGTATCCAAATAGGGAAGTGTTCCATCTATTTCTAATTCTGTGGTCAATTTTAAATTCCGATGAAAGGAGTTGAGTGCGTCAAGTATATTTTGGACTTCGGCTTCCTTAATTATGGCAAACAGATCGTCAACGTATTTAGTGAGTAGTCCTGGAGGATGCGTCAGTTTTTTTTTTTTGTCAAGTAGTTCTTCCATCACAATGTCAGCTATGGGATCCTAAACTGAGTTTTTTCTTCTTGACCTCGAGCCAGCAAGCATCAAATTCTGGAAAATAATTTTTCTATTTGTGTCCCCTTACATGCATCGGCTTAGGTTCATTTGGGGTATTCACTATGTTGTGCACAAAGGCACTTGCCCCAGTGATTTGTATTGTAAGCAACTCTCTGTGCAAGCAATCTATGCACTATAGCGTCTGAGAAAATTATATAAATAAAAATAACATAGGGCCGTTTTCTTATCTTCTGCATACCATAAACTAACTAATAACAGAGTAAAGTCTAAGTTCATCTGACACATAGGAGCTATTTTAAAAATGTTCTTTTGGAATGGAAAGCAAGCAAATGGCATTGTGAAGTTGAAATAATGCAAGGTTCGTTAACTGCCTTAATAAGCTGCACGTTTTAATGTTGTCGACTTTTGCAGATTACTGGGTGGTTCATCTAGTGTATGAAATTTGAACTTTTCATAATTTGACCTTAAAAAGTGAAATGACATTCGGAAAGCAACTCGTATTTAGTAAAAACTTTGACGAGGAATTTGGGTAATACATATTAATAACATATTTCGAAAGTGGTGAGTCCTCGACTCAAACTGTGCAAAATTTAACATTGAATAAAAAAAAAACTTAATTTGTGGATCAATTCGTTAAGCGAGTTTGTGGAACTGGAATGTTGGTGGATAAACCAACCCGTATACGTACTCGTCCTGAAATATGCGCCACTCGCCATCGATCTCAACAATCGGACATTTCACTCAATTCTTTGATGCGTATTTGCATAAAGACCTTGCCATTAGGCCATACAAAGTTCAATTGGTGCAGCAGCTAAGACCAATTGACCATCGTCGTCGAATCGTCTACAGTTCGCAAATTGGGAGGAAGATCGTTTGGCCAAAGATGGATGAAGCACATTTCCACCTTCGTGGTAACATTAACAAACAAAATTGTCGCATCTCGTGGTCAAAAACCCAATGCACCCACCACGTGTCACTGTTTGGTACGGATTTTGGTCTCGAGGCATTATTGGTCCAATTTTTCTTTGAAAATGAAGAAGGAGCCAGCGAGACCGTGAATGGTGAGCGCTACCGCGCAACGTTAAGTGATTGGTTTTTCGAAGACTTGGACAATATTTGGTTTCAACAAGACGGCGCTACGTGCCACACAGCGCACGCCACAATCAATCTTCTGCGCCCTATCTTCGAAAATCGACACCCTTCGACTATTATGGGGAGCGGTCAAGGGCAAATGTTATGCAAACAATCCTAAAACAATTGATGAGTTCAAGAACGAAATTCGAGTTGCTATTGTTGACATACGTGCTGAAACAATTGAAAATGTTTTCACAAATT
The DNA here is from genome assembly GCA_018904235.1 of Lordiphosa stackelbergi. NCBI lineage: Eukaryota > Metazoa > Arthropoda > Insecta > Diptera > Drosophilidae > Lordiphosa > Lordiphosa stackelbergi. The sequence continues at coordinate 97,306 of JAEIFU010000319.1, read as the reverse complement.
TGGTGAATCGAATGCGCTATTGCCAAGTCAGCCGTCAAGTCAGTCTTATTGCTAAACACTGTGCCTGTGTTTTATACTCTCTTCCAATCACATTGAGTTCTTTTTTGAAAACAACGTCTAATCAATTATGCCACTAGCTAATCACATCTCTCTAATTAGCATCCAACTAAGTAAAACACTTTGCTAATTCATAAGCTGCTAATTTCAACGGCCATTTTAAAATGTTTACCCAAAACAATCAACCTAAAAATTTCCCAATTAAATAATAATTTGCATATCACTCATACGCAGTGTGCGACAATTTGTTGCAACTTACAACAGTCCCCATTATCCATACACACAAAACGGGACAACAACGGATAAAGCAATTTAAAAACAGCAAAAAAAAAAAAAAAAAACATGCGCAGCGAGGTAACATTTTGAATATGCATTTTTACCAGCCATGAAAATGCACAGGCGAGGCAGAGTATTTTAATTGTTAAAATTCCAACAAAATTACAATCAAAGTAATATTTTTGCAAGCAATAAAATTTCAATTTGGAATCGAGACTGCTTTTCATGTTCCATTTTTTTTTTTTGGTATTGAAGTACTGTAAGTATGCACTCGTAGTTGATTATAAAGACTCGGAGAATCGGCTTATATACAATTTGATTGAATCAGCACAAAGCATAAAAAGGAAGAGGGACAACGCGCTGACTAAAATAATATCGAAAAAAACAACAAAATGTGTGTATTTACTTAAGCATTATGAAGACTCGTTAGGGATTGAATATTATGCCTGGGTTTTTGTTTTATTATCGCTTTATTGGCACGCTCAAAGCTTTCGCTCGGTGCACAGACTAATTGAACTTTCATTGAAACGCAAGTCATTAGAAAGCAAGAGCAGAACCACGACCAGATTACCAAGGAAAAAGGAAATTAAAAGAACAGCAGCCACTACAAGATGGAATGATTAGTCTCTCGCTCTCTCTCTCAATTCCATTGAAAATTTAATGAAATTTAATGAAATGCAATTGTTTTATCGCCATTTGCCCAACTAATTGGGTTAAGTGCGCCTTTTGATAGCTTTTTATCAGCCTGAGACATAGTAAAACATACAAACCTACATACATAAATAGCGGGTAATCAATCAGAAAACATGTCAATGTTTATGCAATTTAATTAGCACAGCACAAAAGCTAAAGAGACGGAAAAGAGAGAGAGAGAGAGTGAGTGTTTGCCCAGAAATAAAAGTTCTAATTCAATTGACAGGGTGAAAAAGTTTTATTTTCGGCAATACGTTACGAAAATAGCCGTACAGTTGTCGGTGGTGATAACATTGCATTGATACCCTGTAAACGCAAATACAACATGAAAGTAAACAATATTTGAAGAAGCAGGTCGGCTATGAAGGCAGACATTCTACCAACAAGCTTTAAACCGCTTAAGAAGAGCGAGGCGGAAAAAATAACGACGCAAAACAGCTCGCAGCTGTTGAGAACTATTTGCTCTCTTGGCACAAGCCCCAGCACGCGTGCGGCTCGTGTCAGTGTGAATAGTGAAATGTGTACAGTTCCTACGGCCCGGCGTGTCAGTCGCTGCTTTAAACTAAACTTTCTCAAGAAGGAAGAACGGAAAATGTGACTGTCTCTTTCGTACAGTCAACGATGAATGACTTTGGGATGGGTCAAAATGCTCTAACCCAAAATCGTGGGTTGAACTTACATTCAGGTGCAGTAAAAGTGGCGTAACACATTACGTAATGACTACGGTAGCACAACAGATTTTAACCAAAAATGAAGGTTGAAGTGCTACAACCAACAAAAATGCTTAATTGTACCATGGTTTACATGGTTTACTCATAAGTGTAACACAGCAACAGTAAAAATATCACAAACAAAACAAATATCACACACCACAGTGTAAATATCACGTACGAATTCTGAAAACATCGAATTATTAATACTTTAATAAAAAAAATTTTGTACACTTGGGATGACTCGAACTCAGGCCCATGGACTCAACACGATTTAAACGTCACGACGGGTCGTCGCGACGTCTCAACTGGCAGTTGGCAACGCTTCTAAGATGTTACTTGAAATGAATCTGCCTAAAAACATAAAACAATGATTTCTTTCACATCGCATAAATGTGACCACTTGTAATTCTCAAGTTTAAAGTACCTAAAGTACCATGGCAGTGATTTAACAGTGACTAAGCAGTGACTAAACAGTGCCAAAACAGTGACTAAACACCCACTAAATGGTGACTTAACAGTGAATAAACAGTGCCTTAACAGTGACTAAACAGTGACTAAACAGTGACTAAACAGTGCCTAAAGAGTGCCTAAACAGTGACTAACACCCACTAAATGGTAACTTAACAGTAACATAACAGTGACTAGACAGTGACTAAACAGTGACTAAACAGTACACGTGACAAACAGTAATAGAACGGACTAAACAGTGACTAAACAGTGACTAACTATATGTGACTAATCAGTGACTAAACAGTTGATGTGACTGAACAGTGACTAAACAGTGACTAAACATGAACAGTGACTAAACAGTGACTAAACTGTGACTAAACAGTGACTAACAGTGACTAAACAGTGACTAAACAGTGACTTAACAGTGACTAGACTGTGACTAAACAGTGACTAAACAGTGACTAAACAGTGACTAAACAGTGACTAATCAGTGACTAAACAGTGACTAGACTGTGACTGAACCGTGACTAAACAGTGACTAGACTGTGACCAACAGTGACTTAACAGTGACTTAACAGTGACTAAACAGTGACTAAACAGTGACTAGACTGTGACTAAACAGTGACTAAACAGTGACTAAACAGTGACTAAACAGTGACTAAAACAGTGACTAAACAGTGACTAAACAGTGACTAAACAGTAACAGAACAGTGACTAAACAGGGACTAAACAGTGACTTTACAGTGACTAAACTGTGACTAAACAGTGACTAGACTGTGACTAAACAGTGACTAAACAGTGACTAAACAGTGACTAAACCGTGACTAAACAGTGACTAGACTGACTAAACAGTGACTAAACAGTGAGTGAACAGTGACTGAACAGTGACTTAACAGTGACTAAACAGTAACAGAACAGTGACTAAACAGTGACTAAACAGTGACTAAACAGTGACTAAACAGTGACTAAACAGTGACTAAACAGTGACTAGACTGTGACTAAACAGTGACTAAACAGTGACTAAACAGTGACTAAACAGTGACTAAACCGTGACTAAACAGTGACTAGACTGGGACCAACAGTGACTGAACAGTGAGTGAACCATGACTAAACAGTGACTGAACAGTGACTTAACAGTAACTGAACAGTGACTATTCAGGAACTAAACAGTGACTAAACAGTGACTAAACAGTGACTAGACTAAACAGTGACTGAACCGTGACTAAACAGTGACTAGACTGTGACTAAACAGTGACTGAAAAGTGACTAAACAGTGACTAGACTGTGACTGTACCGTGACTAATCAGTGACTGAACCGTGACTAAACAGTAACTAAACTGTGACTTAAGCGTTAATAAACAGTGACTTAGTAGTGACCAAAAAGTGACTGAACAGTGAGTAATCACTTAAATTGATAATCAGAATTATCTTCGTAAAGGGCTTCATATATACTTTATACGTCGGCAGCGTCCAAGCACAAAAGATAAGCTTTTAAAAGCTCTCTCCCAATGGCCAGTGACTACATATCTGCATCCAAGGCCGACCCCTGGTTTAAACATATGATTTCCCCCGAATACACACTAATTGGCTTAACAAAACCTACAAATTTATAATATTCCATAATTTCAGCACTACGCCACAACCAATTACATTTTTTGGGGCTGCCTAAAACACTCACCTGAAAAATTCACTCAAAATAAACTTTAAAATCACAAATGACGACTTTTCAAAGTTTAACAAAATAACATCAAAATATTTGTTTGAAATGCAAGTTTTCTGTAACTTTTGTGCCCATGTCCAATATACTCGTTCTCCCCCTAGTTAGGGGAGAGCCGAAAACCACCAGAAATGTGTGTCTCTCCCCTTTGCATGGCACAAATATTTGTGTCTTTTTCTCTCTCTCTCACTCTCTGTTGGGGCAGTTGTCGCCAGGTATCGCTCCACTCCTCCTTCCTTCACAGAAATAAAGTAAAAAGGTGTGAAGAAAAAGACCACAAAACAAACACACAAACCAAATGCCCGGCGCTTGCCTGTGTATATTTAATGTAGCTTAACTTAAAAAAAGCAAAAGCAAAGGCGAAATAGGCAAAGGTCAATATTGAAAATTGATAAACAGCCGAGCAGAAGCTACCACAACAACAACAACGTTAACATGAAACCTGAGCTATCAGCTCTTCGCTGTCCTTGCTCCAGTCATCATCATCATCGCGGTTTCATAATTAAAAGTAAACAATTCTGTTTTTTTTTTCTCGCCTCAAAATTCAATTTTGACTCAATTTATTTTGCATTTTATTTGAAACCCAGAAAAATTAAAATACATCAACGTTTAACGGGCCGGCCTAGCAAATGGGAGCAATATAAATAGAGGCATCTATTTTTATAGACGCCCGCCAAAAACTAAACTAGAAACAATATATTTCGTATACTTGTATTTAGTTCGAAGGGGGATGGGATAATTGATGAGGGACGAGTCTCTGAATTTGATTTCCAATCAAGGGCAATGGGAAGCCAATTAACAATTCGTGAGGAGATACAAATAAAGCACGGGGTTTCGTTAGAAGGGGGGGATTAAGGAAATGTGGTTTAACATTAACACAATACAACAGAATTAAAGTTTTTTCAGTTTATTAAAGTTGGTTTTGTGGTTCTAGATTGAACACAAATATGTTTTCGGAAATGGTTTATCAAGTCAAGATTTTGGGTAATTTTGATAACGTATGCATATTTTTGTTGATAGCCTTTACTTGTCGACTTTAATAATAAATAAATAAATAGTTCATAATAATTATTTAGACGCGTTTTTGTGGTGAACTTACGATTTTTATTTAATTTTGTATTTTTTTAATTTTTTAATATAGTTTATTACAATCTTCTAACTTTTAAATAAAATATTCCAAACAATTTCTACGAGTTTTTTCTACGAAGATATACCAAACAAGGTTCAAAATTACAAAATTGTCTACCGCCCTAAAGTATGCTATGCAAAAACACAACAGTTTTGATGAATACGAAATTCATCTTGAACCGCCCCCACTGCTTCAATAAGCTGGACCTTGTGGCCTAGTGTAATTAGTATAATCCAGGCAAAATAGGCTGGCAAAAATAATTCTACAATTTTTGGTCTATGCTGACTAAGAATGACAGCGACAAATTTAACAGACTTGACCCCACTCTCATTTCTTCTGTTTCACAGTTCTTGTTACAGCTTAATGCGGATAATTTCAATTGGCTCTCAGCAGCTGAGCAAAACATATCAAGTGTCTTTTTTGTAGTGCTGAGCTTTTGTTGTTGAGTTTGTAAACGAGGAAAGATGACAACATAGCACTCAAGCACTCATAGTTTGCAGTTTGCTAAGGCACAAGCCCAACACACATACATGCACAAAAGACACTTTCGGCAAATTCTGCCGAAACTTTCTCTCATACGTCATTTCGTTTCCCTTCTTCATCGTGTATAAGGGTGACTATCTGTTTTTTCTGTTTAACACTCACGCGCTGTGATATATGCAAATAATTTCCACAATGAATGATCTGATCTTAAGCGTTGGACAAAATAGTTTGATCTTGTATACCTCTCTGTTCTATCCGAACATGCACAGAGGAAAAAAAATAAGAGCATTGGACTCAAAATGAGCGCAAACATTACCAAAAACACTGCATTTGTAGTACAATATTCAGTTTTTTGACAATGCAAAAACTCAAATTGATCATTCGCTACATTTTAAAGAACTTGATTTGAGTTCCGTTTTCAAAAATATTTTCAACTCAATTAGGAAACAAAATTTGATTATTTCAGGCTTGACTGGGAATTGAACCCGATATCTTATGCCGTTTCAGACTTTTGCAGATTCACATCAAGGTGGCTACTTATGCTTGGTTGAGCTGACAAGAAGTTGAATTGCAAAAAAAACACTAAAAATAGATCAAAATGAGCTCTCTCTCGCTCTCTCTCTTGTATATCTCTCAGATGAAAACCGGTTTTGGGGTTGTATAAAGCAAAATTGTCCGCTTAAGAACAGCTTTACTCATTCCAGGAACATTTAAACCATTTCGCTCACTTACTTCAATATAAAAATAATCAAAATAATCAATTTTGAGAAAAACACGTTTAAAGTTCTCAATGGGTTTATTCAGAAAAAAAAAATGATTCCTTTAGTTTCGAGTTAATCTAGTAAAATATTATAAATTGAAAATGCTCATTAATAAAACTTCAAAATATGATGTTTTAATTAAAAGCCGAAGTATGTTTGCAATTACATATCGCAATTACAATATCGACTGCAGGACAACTGAGATATGACGCTCTTGCAATTACATGAAAATGAACCTGTAAAATTATATTTAGACATATTTTGATCTCACGTGAAAAGTATAAGCGATATCAATATGAAAATATTTACAAAAAATAGTACAAAATACAGCGTATATTTCTGCATCATCAAGTCAAAAATGTTTTTTTTTTGTTTTGAGTTATGCCAGTCTTGAAGTAAGTGAGCGATTTGTTCTCAAGAATTTTTCCAATTTTTCTTCCCTCTGTGTGGAGTATGGTCGAGTCACTTGAGTAGGAATTCCTACCACGAACTAGGAAATATAGATCGGGTGACGCAGAAAATAGTTAGATGTTTGCCCTCATTTAGGCTCTCTGATATTTATTTGGGACAATGTCTGTCTGACTCTAACCACCGTGATCGGTCTACTACTACGTTTATGCAATGCTCATTTGGCAGAACCATTTCATGAAATGGATCCGAAAGTACGTGCATAAACACCATTTCATGAATTCTATCAAAGATTTATTGATATTATAGATGACGCATGTGAAACAAAAAACGATTGTTTTTGGGAGCTGACATTGGATGCAAATTTGTGCTTCTCGCTGCCTGTACGAGGAAACATATATTGAAATTTAGCTATACGTTTTCTAAATTAGCTATACGACTGAGAGCAAAAGTTAATAGATATTATAGATGACACATGTGACGCAAAGAACTATTTTTCTTGGGAGCTGACATTGGATCCCACAAAAAAAAGTTTGTATGAGATGCGGTATCTATTTATTTATTTTTAAAATTAGTTATAATACAGATCAGCTTAAAAACATTACATATTACCATTGACCGTGTTTGAGAGCAGCAATATTGAGAATAAAACAGTTTTTCTTACTAAAATCCATTTTCCGAACGAACATTTGTATGGCAGCTACAAGAAGTAGTCATCCGATCCGGTCGGTTCCGACATATTAGCAGCGTGCAGTAAAAAGAAGACTCTGTGCAAAGTTTCAGCTCGATAGCTCCAAAACTGAGGGACTAGTTCGCGTAGAAACAGACAGACGGACAGACGGACGGACAAAGCTTAATCGACTCAGCTCGTCATGCTGATCAAGAATATATATACTTTATGTGGTCGGAGATGACTCCTTCTATGCGTTGCACACTTCTGGGCAAAATTATAATACACTTTTCAAGTGTATAAATATTATAATTAATTATAAGGGGGCAAGCGCTAGCGACGAGGCCTTCGGCTCAGTGAGATGTGGTATCTATATATGAAGTGTCTTTGATTCTATTCACCCACGAAAGTTGACTATGAAATCGCTGTCAATTCATGAAATGCCGCGGCGCAGACAAGTTACCGTTGCGTTGGTGTTGCCAGATTGTTTGTTTTCTCATATTTTCGCTGGTCATTTTGTGAAATAACAAAAGCTGCACCAACAAGAACAAATTTGATTTGGCAAATTGAAGAAATCGTGCATTTCGTAGCATAAACGTAGTATAAAGAAATAGAAAAATTATTTATTTAAGGCCTATACTCAGATAAGATAAATTTTTAGTTTGGTACGATATTTCACATGAATAGAAACAATTTTGTAAAACTTTGAAATATGAATACCTTTGAAAAGGCTTCTTATTTGTATGAAATTGTTTCTATTCATGTGAAATATCGTACCAAACTAAAAATTTCTCTCATCTGCGTATAGGCCTTTACAAATAAAATGTTCCTTAAAAGAGAAAGGAAAATAACAAAACTTGAAATGATAACTTGATTGGAGACTTGGTTTAAAAATGCAATTTTTGTTAACCTATTTTGGTTAGTAAAAAAAAACAACAACAAAAACAAGCTAGAAAATCGGTCAAGCCCGAATATTATATACTCTAAAGCGCCCAAAGTTTCCATATATCTGATCAAATTAAGTTAGAAGCCACACAATGCGGCTAAGCAGCCATGAAGTGTGTAAAGTGCTGCCCTTCAATGTTGCGGTTTGTTTTGTTTGTTTTCCTTATAACTCGATTATCGCTTATCCGATATTTATCAGTACTTCGGCAAGTCGCTAAATAACACCAACTACTAACTATCTCTAGAAGGTACGAACCATGTACCTACAAAAAAAATGGAAGATATGATGTTTTCAGATCAAGTTTATTTTCAATTTTCGCCACGCCAACTCCTGCCTCCGAAAATTTGAAAAAACGTTATATCTCCCACAGTTTGAAGATAGATAGTTCGTAGCCTCTTGAGATAATTAGTATTATGCACTATTTATCGATTTGTCGAAGAGCAAATAAAGATCGACTCAAGCTATGACCAAAAGAAAGTTTCTACCCACGCCCTAGCAGTAGTGGCAATCTCTATTGGTCAGTTTTGAAATTTCAACTGCTACTCCAAGTACAGAGTACATTACAGTAGGTATGGACCGAATTTCTTACTTGTTTTAAGGCCTTTTTTGTTGATGTTTTTAGTAAACGGTTACGCTAAAAAATGTTCTCATAACTCTTCAAGGAAACGAAAAAGACAAAAGATACCATTTTCGACATATTAAAGGTCTTTTTTTAAGTCTTTAAAGGAAATCTGATGAAACTTTATTTAAATCGCGTTTATTGGTTCGCCAAAGTTTATTTGTTAAGTACAACATTATTGCATCTTTTTCATGTCTAATTTTTTTCCTAGTACACCAAAAAGCTTGACCTTCTAGCCCTAGCCAAAAAATTTCGTGCTATTAAGGCATTTTTGTAACAATTTCGTAGTAATCAAAATTTAATTTGATTTCTGAATTTTAATTTGTTTCCATTTTTTCGTTTCATAAAAAAAAAGCCAAACAAAAATCTGAAAACGATTGCACAATAAAATTTTATTGAGAAATACCCACACCCACACATACACATACACATGTACAATGTGCAAAAGATAAAAAGGGGAAGGGGCCCCCCGAGGTGAGGGGGGGGAGCCAGGCCCGCCCGCCGGGGCGCGCGGCGCGGCGGGGGGGTCGGCCCGGGTGAGTGTGGGTACGGGCGGCGCGGGGGCGCGCCTGGGGCCGGGCTCGCGGGCCCCGGGGGGGTCTGGAAGGGGGGGGGGCGGTTGCGGATGTGTCTCAAATTGCTCGGACTCAATACACGATATATATATATAGATATTTAGACACTATATCGTTCAATACAAGAAGAAAACATTTTATTGCATTTTCATTGTTTTGTTATTTTGTTTTTCTGTTTAGGCTTAGCCGGCCGTGACGTGGCAGGCCGAAAAGTGCTTGGCAAAGCTAAAAAAAGAAAAAGAAAATTGAATAATATTACCACATAAAATTTTGTTTGAAATTCAAATTTATATCATATATTTTTAATTAAGGCAATTGATTATAACTTCCGTTTTGCATTTGCGGCATAAAAAATTCATTTCAAGCATGCACCAAAAATGCGTCAATAACAGGTTAAATAAAAGAAAATGCCAAATGCAAATGAAAAACACTACAAAAAGTGAGCATTTTGCAAATATTAATGTGCATATTTATTTCACGCACGGACTGAAATCAATTTCAGCATAAATAACTGAAAGGCCCCCGCACAGAAAGGGGCGGGCAGTCCGCTTTTGAAATCAAACACAGGTAGAGGCGCGCACACCAACGCGGAGCGGGGAGTGGCTTCCGCTGTAAACAAGAATGCTTGTTTTTTCCGCTCTTCCGCTGCCAATTTATTAGTAAAATAATGTCCGCCGAATTGTGGAAGATTCAAAATAAAAACTATAGCAGAGGAAACAAAGAGAAATTATTTTTTATATATGATAAAAATTAAAATAAAATTTTCAGAAATATACATTTTTTATACAATTGGCAAAACAATATCGCTTTGGGGTCGATAACAATGTCATATACTAAAATAGTTCATGTTCATACAACAAAAAGAAGAGAAGGCGCTGCAAGAAAACTCCATGGACGTCCGACTCATAATGTATCGTCGACATTTTAATGTCTGCGCGGTAACGAAAATGAATTAAAATTATAGCAACAATTAAATTAAATCATATTAAAAGTAAACAAGCAATCCAAACAAAGACTCGTTCGACGAACAGACTTCAAAGCGCATGCAATGAGCAATGTTTGGACTCCTGTATCGGTAATGGTTTCATTTGATACTAATTTAAGATGTTAACTACTTCGCCAAAAATATTCGGGAATATGGCTGGGAATGCAGACCACCTCCGCTGAGGTAGTTCAGTACAATGGGAGTAAAAGTCTCTGCCTCTAAACGAATTAAGGGGGGGTAGGGAGGGATGGGAAAAAAAGAAGAGAGAGGGGGGAGCAAATGGGAGGGTTAGAGAGAGAAGGGGTGAGGTGTGCGGAGAGAGGGGGTGACAAATCGGGTGAAGAAAAAAAGAGGAAGTTGATTAATTTAAGCTCGAAAGAAAATTACAATATGTTTAAGAAGAAATGAGAATTATTTACATCAAAAAACGAACAACCTTTATTAAGATAGAATTGATAGAATTGAAATTGAGCATCTTTCCAATATCAATTAGTCGTATTTTGAGCCTTTGCCAGATATCAGCAAGCAAATAATTGTGCCAGCCCACAACACATGTAAATGAAATATTTTTAAATGTTTACATTCATTTATTGTGGCATCAACCATTTGCTTAAACCCCAATCAAATGGAAATTTATTCGTCTTTTTGTCTCCTTGCCACCCGCTTGTCCATTTCGAATTTTTCGCAGACCAAAAATTTGATCCATTCAGATTGAACAATGTGCGACATCAACGCACAATTAAATGTTAAGCAAACGAAAAAAAAAAAACAAAAATGTTTCAACAACATCAGTACGCGTTTTTCTGGCGTTTCAATTTTGCAGTTCGGCGGGGAGGGGGTAACTTTTGCGCAAATAAAGTTCATTGGAAATTTACTGGGGCATTGTACAAGTGTATAAAAAAAAATAATGAAATGACAACGTAGCAGATCAGTGCTTATCACAAGCAAATACTCAACTACTCTTTCCAAAGACTCTAAAAAGCTGAGTAAATATGAGAATTTGATAGTCGAAGGTCACCCTTCAAAAAAATAAATAAATACACTTTATTGATAAGCGAATGAATTGTCAAAAATTTATATATTGAAATTTTATCTGGCAAAGTACAACGAAACCAATAACATATTCAAAGTTAAAATTCATATAAAAAGAGAATTTTAGAAATTAATTTGTCCCTCGAGGGTACACAATCTCTCGAATTTGATTTATCAACGCCATCGGAGGCGCTGAAAATCCCCCTTTGATTTTAAAAAAGTTCGCTGATTTAAAACACTTTAGAAATCATTTCTAAATTCGGAATAGAAAGAGTTGGAGGAGGATAATAATGCAAAATACAAACAGAGAAGTTGCTTGCTAACCTAGCATATTTGTGTTTATAATGAGGAAGGCACATTTGAAAACTGTTCTAACAATAAATACGATTCATTCCTGTTTTTTTTAAAGCTTGGTATATAAGACTCGTTCTGCGAAACAAAAATAAAGGCAAGCTTAGATTTAAAAAATTTTTTTTTAATAAGAAAATAGTTCTATACTCGGTTCCATAGATACAGAAGAAAGTTTCTCCAAGCCCCTTTTATATTACACAGTGGACACACAATAAATAATTTTCTAAGCTGCAGAAATTTAATCTTAAAATTTTCTAAAAATTCAAGGCATTTTTAAAATGAGAGTATATTTTCCAAGAGTTGGAAAAACTGTTGCACCCAGAAAAAAACGACCGACAGAATTCTAGATCGATCGGGATAGAATTCATACCGTTTTGTGCTTAAAATTATAAGCATGTTTTGTACTGGGATGTACTTAAATTAAGTACGAAACAGTCTAGAATGGAAAATCGACTCTTCCAATTATTTAAATGAGAACAAATGTTCTTGAATCAAGAACATTTCGTACTCACAGTTACTCTAAAAATTTAAGAAAATATCGTACTTAGTTCAAGTACAAAATTTCTTGGATTAAGTACAGAATAGACTTAGAATGCAAGCTCCAAAATGTGTGCTACGAATAATGCAAATAATTTTAAGTTGATTCTTTTCTAAAAATTCCCTCCTGGTTCTAACACTTTGGTTAAGAAGTGAGGATAGATTTCTGACCTACAGTATAAACATCTTGGTCTTTGGTTAAGTCATTGCCCTTGGATTTTGATATTATGCAGAGACCTAGTTTCAAACACAAAATGGAAAAGCTTAGAATTTTAGAGGCTTACGCCAAGAACATTTTGTACTTATTTTTTGAAGGATTATTTTGTTTCAAAAATTACTTGAGAATTTTTAGATTTCGATGAAGAAAATTTTTTATTATGAAAGGTTCTACACGTCAAACCAAAACTATCATCGAAAGTTAAGACCCAAACAAGATCGATTATATATTATCGGTACATCAACTTTGCAATAGTTGGAACATGACATTTGAACAGTTGAAACGAAAATTCCACATTTCGGAGATTAAACGCAAAAATACTTGAATAAGGATACTGGAACATCTTTACAGACAGCAACTTTTTACCACTTCTCGTAATGCACTTGGTGTCACTAAAGCCATTGGAAAGGCATCAGCTTTTAGAGATGATGAAAACACTTAACCATTTTTTTTTAGGCGCTACGCATCAAGAAATTTTAAATGGTACTAATTACAGTATTATCTCTGATAAGGGGGAGCGCCAAAAAATTACAAACCAAAAATCACATCCTATTTTTAAAAAAATTTTTTTTTTTCTAATTTTATTTTTATTTTTTTTTTTTTTTTTATTTCTTTTTTTTTTTCTATTTTTTTCTTTAAAATTTTAAATTTTTTTTTATTTTTTTTTTTTTATATTTTTAATTTTTTTAAAAAATTTTTTTAAATCATAAAAATTCCAAAATATAAGGGTTATAAATAATTTTTTCCAGCTATATTTCAAAATAATTTCTATTTTGTGGAGTTTTTGTGGTGGTTGGCAAAAATTTTAGAATCAACGGTCCCGGAGCCCTCATCAAATTCCGTTGTCTCCGCTCTTTTGGTCTCTGAGATCTGGGGGTTCATGCAGAAAGACGGACAGAAGGTCAGACGGACCGACGGACAGGGCTATATCGACTCGGCTGATGTCGGAAATGATTCTGCCTATTTAAACCGACTTTAGTATACCTTTTTTACTCTACGAGTAATTGCCTATTCACACTACAGACCATGTGCCGTTTACCGTCTATCGCCAAAGATGGTACGTAAGAACTTGCCGTGCCAAATTTTCTTAAAATATTCCACCGACAGCTGGGGATGTTCCTATCTCATGCTGTTCCAACCGATACTTTTGGGTCCACCAAATACGCAGTCAATGTAATTTGAATGTCAAAATGAAAATGCCGCAATATACAAAAAACTGTTAATTCCGTTTATAAACTGCACTGTAGTTCAACCTGACTGACTGGTGACCGTCGCACAGCCTAAGCCATAAATGATAGGAAGTTGAGATTTTCCCAGTAGTTTTATCTTATGCTGAAAGTGAGTACTAAGAACGGATTTGGGAAAATTCTGTCGGGAAATGTGGAAAATTCGCGGAAAACTGTTGTATGAAACTTTTTGTTTTTCATCCGATCAAGTTCAAACTCATTTTCAAAGATCTATATGAAAATTCAACAACAACTGCATACCAATCTTCCGGAAAAATTTACCTCCGCGTGGGTGGTCAAGGTTGTTTGGGGAAACTTTAGTTGCCAGCGATTGGCGCCAAACTCATTTTCAAAATTACACATAACAAAACATAAAAAAAGTGACTTTCAAATTTTAAAAAATCTATCCCTAAAGTCGGAAAATTCATGGAAAACAGTTGTATGAAACTTTTTTTGTTTATAATCCGATCAGATTCAAACTCATTTTCAAAGATCTTTATGAAAATTTAACAATAACTGTGTTTCAATTTTCCGGAAAATCCCATCCGAAAAAGTCGGAAAAGTGTCGGAAAAGTCTGTATGCCAAAAATTTATTGTCATCCGATTGACTTGAAACTTGGTTTGCAAGCATAGTACGCAAAATATTCGATACTTGTTTTCCCAATGTTGGAAAACTCTCCCACGTGGAAAATGGCCGGAAAATTCTGCATGAAAAAAACTATTTTCCACTTGATTGACTTGAATCTTGGTTTGTTAGAATAGTAAATGAAATAAATTGAGATGTGATTTTTCGATATTGGAAAATTTGACCCAACGGCCGGAAAATTCCTGGAAAACTTTGCATGAAAAAACTATTTTTCACCCGATTGACTTGAAACTCGGTTTGTAGGGGTGGAATACTAAATAAGTGGGTGAGTGGATTTTCGGATGGGGTGGAAATACGCAGCAGCAAAGTCGTATCGGTGAAAAAGCGAAGTAGTAAAACGTTGACTTCAAGCCTATGTAGTATGTAAGATTCGATTTCTGGGCTCTACAGAGGAAACAAATTTGTAGAATATTTTTAAATTTGGTAAATATTTGACTCTCACGATTGAGTTTAAACTGATTCTGATATTGGTTCTATACTGTTAAAGGCGCAGCGAAGCGCGTCGGGTTATTTGCTAGTTTTATATTATTAAGCCACGGGGTTATAGTTTCTTTAAAGATCGGAGTTCGGAATTTTGATGATGATGGTCGCCCTGTCTAAATTCTTCGTGTAATAAAAAAAATTATAGTTTTGGGAGTCATTCTCATATTATTGTATTTGATCCTTAAGTTACATGTTTCTCTATTTAATTATAAATAAATTTAAACATATAAAAAACAACTCTCATTAAATATTATTAATTTATTGTCCAATATTTTAAAAAATCAAAATTTATAAAACCATTTAAAAAAATTAATAAAATTAATTAATAAATAATAAAATTAAATTTATATTTTTATAAATCCAAAAAAAATTAAAATAAAAAAAAAAATTTATAATAACCAATTTTAAAAAAAAATTAAAAAATAAAAATAAATTAATTTTAAAAATATAATTAATTAAAAAAAAATTAAATATAATATATTTTAACGAACGGTTAAAAATTTATGTATTTTTCATTTTAATAAAAAAAAATCCGAGATGAGATCTCGATGCTGCCCATCATAACGTAATTTGCGGTTTTGCACAAAAATTTTTGTTAATTTTATAAACAATTTCAAAAATCGTCAAAAACGGCAATGGAAAAAAAGGGTTTTTAAAAACGCCCGATATCTCTAGGTTTGGTTTATCGGACAGGTATCAAATTGATACTGGTAAAAAGTATTTTACTGTAGCTACTCAAATAATAGTTTTATAGATTTTTAAATTATTTAATAATATTAAGTAATTGTTGCTAAAAATTATTTATAATTTTTTCTCAGTGTTAACCTACCATGATATAGTTTAGATAAGCAATTTATTGTCCTAAACGTAACTTAAATTTTGGTGTTTTTCAAAAAGATGGAGACTTTTATAGTTTAAAAGTTATGAATATTTGAAGTTATAAACAAATAAAAAGTTGACCTTAAAAAATGCGTTGCCACTCAGTCAGTTTCAAAGACTCTACGACTAAAACTTGGCAAATGGGCTTTATTATATATCAAGCTTTTCAAAATTCCCAACATCACACAGATCGGACGTCTATTTCATATAGCTGCCATACGAATGCTATGATTAATTGCATTTTGTTGTGGATTAGGGTGATCAGAGTTTT
This sequence comes from Lordiphosa stackelbergi, assembly GCA_018904235.1. Classification (NCBI taxonomy): domain Eukaryota; kingdom Metazoa; phylum Arthropoda; class Insecta; order Diptera; family Drosophilidae; genus Lordiphosa; species Lordiphosa stackelbergi. The sequence continues at coordinate 81,182 of JAEIFU010000319.1, read as the reverse complement.
GAAAGTATGTGATACAAACCAAATTCAGCATTTCTATGGCAGCTATATGATATAATGTCCGACTGTGTGATGTTGTGAATTTTGAAAAGCTTGTAAATCTAAAGCACATGGTGTAGAGTTTCAATCACATACTTTAAAACTGACTACGTTTAATTTTTATTTAAGATATATTTTATGTCTAAACATTATCTGTAATATTTTTCCATTTGTTAACACTTAACATTTCTTGCATTCTAACCGCTTCTTTTTAATTACAGTTTGTTGACTTTTGACAAAATCCAAACACTTTTTCGGTTGAAAGTGTATAGAATACTAAAGTGAAATCAATCAAGCACAGTAAACCGCAGTAACGGAGTAGAGGAAAAAAAATGTTAACCGTAGTTAAAATTGAAATTAAATGTACCCAAAAATGTGCTGGCGTGGCGGCTCATCGTTGCGACATGCTCGTGGTTGCGAGGGCGCGGATGCAGATAGAGCTGGGGTTAAGGCTCAGTTCATGCCCATTTTGGGCTGGCTTAGTGCAGCAATTGTAAAATTTAAGGTTGGGCTTTGGTTGCGGTACAAGTAATTCACAGCTGAAAAAAAAAGAAGAATAAAAAGTACTAAAAGCGGAATTGAGAGAGAACCGTAAGAGCAACTCAAGCATGGCCAAATGTTACAGAGCTCAGACATATTCTAGAAGATTTAATTACGGCTTCCCCTTTCACCTGTGTTGGCCAAATAAGAATAAGCTGCACAGTTACGCTCTTGTCTGCCTAAATGCTGCCCCGTTTGTTGGCCCCCATTTTGGCATTGTTCTGTTTTCGTATTTTCTGGTCTGTTGTTCTGTTCATGAGCTTTGCACTTTTCTAAAAGGTTTGACACAGTTTTTCTGGCTCTGAGATTGTGACTTTTCGCTCTGCTCTTTAAATGCTGTTTTAGTTCTTTTTTTTTTGTATTATTTTGTTGTTGTTAAGATGTCTTCATTCAGTTAAGAAAGCTGAAAGCTATGCCCAAAAATTTCAAGTCATGTTCTGGAAAGCGTAACAAAAGCCACAATACACATGGGCATGAGGGGGAAAATGATAGTAAAACCGAATTATATTTGACACACACACACACACACACAAAGGCATTTTAATAATGCGTGTCGTTTACACTAAACCAAGTAAGTGGCATAAGTTTTATAACTCATTAACCTTTCAGAAGAACAAACAGAGAACAAGCTGAGTTCTCTCTATTCTGTGTCACTGGCACAAAAGACGACTCTGTTTAAGTATCTAGAAGATACAAGCACACACACATACACACACATGAGCTTCGTTTAATGCGCTTCATTAGCTTATAAGCAAGCAATTTTCACACTGGCATCACAATGATATTTACTTTTCGTCTCACCTATTAAAATTATATTTCTGGTTAGTCATGCTTCTTAATGATAGGAACAATCAGAAGAATAACAATAAATAAAAGCATTAATTTTCGGTAGAAACTGGAGCAATATTTTCGATATTCTTTAAAAGGTTTTGTGCATTTAAGTGCAATGACCGATTTGTTATATCAACTTTAATGCAATACAAAGAAAGTTGGTAGCAAAAGTTTGTTTAGGTATGGAGAAAAGACAAAGTACAAAATATAAATGGATGGTGATTAAAAGGTAGGGAAAACTACACTGAGACAAAGTTGCAAGCAATTCCGACATGAGACAGCAATTGTTGACCTAATCAAAATTGTAATTGAAATTTCCAGTTTGTTAGGATGTACTTAAAATAGAAAACCAACTGTTTATGTTATTAAAATGAGAACAAATGTTCTGGAATCAAGAACTTTTCGTACTTCTTGAACAGGTCTTCGAAAAATTTAAGAATGGATCGTTCTTACTTCAAGTACATAATTTCTTGGGACAAAATAGACTTACAATTAGCATCAAAATAAGAGCTTTTTTTAGTTTGTCTCAACGATTTCGATACAGTGTTTCACACAAGGCATACTAAACAAGGTAGGTCCGTATATTTGTGTCAAAGAGAGCAAGAGCGAGAGAGTAATATATTTCAATACAAAGCCTACTAAGCTACTAAGTAAATCACGGAGATGCTTTGCTTACAACAGTTGCTTACTGACTGAAATTTATCAAGTTGTGAAGAGAGAGAGAGTGAGTGAGCCTACCTTGTTTAGTATACCTTGATTTCACATAAACAGAAACTCTTTCTACCAGCACATGAGCATCAAAGCAAAGCCTAGGTGTTTCTAATTATATGACATACTGTTTCGAAATGATTTTTTCGTCGTTCTCTGTACGGGGCTTAACCGAAAAATGTTGAGACAAAAATTTAACTGTTTTTCAATAACACTTTGAAAATAATATATGTTCAAAGTGTTTTTTGATAACAGTATATATATGGGTAATTATTTCTGAAGTGGGCAACTTTTTTTTTTCATAGTCTCCAAAAATTTTAATTTTTTTAACAGGCGTTAACCGCAGTTTTCCACGAATTTTAATAGCTTTTTCAGAATTTTACCATTGTGGGATGCAGAGATATAGCGATTGTTTTTTTTTTTGTTAAAGTTGCTTATTGCTAAATATTGGATGGGTCTAAAAATAAATAAAAACTTTCAAAAAATATTATGTTTCCTTTACTTTGTGATAAAAATATTTGCGATGGTTGAACTGGTGGAAAAACCGCCGAAACTTAAGAAAAAAAAATTAAATCGCGATTTCTAAAAAAAAACGTCCATTTTGAGATTTTTCAAAAAAATTAGGAGTAATCCTCTTGATATTCTTAGTTCTCTAAAAAAGGTTTCATGATGGGACAGCCATAACTTTCCGCGAAACTCACCTCCAAAGAATCAAATTTTACTATATAAATAAAGATAAGTAGAATTTCTCTGTTAGCTATGAACTGATAATTTACTATTTGTAGATGTGATAGGGAACAATGTTTTATACCAGCGATGGTCACGAAATTTAAGTTTGGGAGCAGTCCAACAACAACAACAGTAAAAAACCAACCTTATCAGATAAAATCGAGTCGGCAAACGAGACACACACTGCATATGTTTTAATTTGCAAACATCTGCTTCAGTGCCAAGCGGGTCTCGATAGCGCACACTGTACCTGTTGCGCCCAGCTGCCGCGGTGCGTCAATAAACATGAATTTTGTTGTTTCTAAGAGAAAATGGTTTGAAACAATCTTTATGATTTTGATTATATTCTTTACCATTGGTCATCCATGGTATTTATCGCGGTTGAGTATTGTCACTATCATGGATATATAAAACTAGCATTTCTGCGTGAATTCGCATATCTTCGGGGTGTGTGCGCCATTTTACGTTTACTGTTAAATGCATTCGCATTTTTGATTGAGTGTGGTCATTTGAGGTTTTAAAAACCAGTTTCTTAAGCACTTGTATTACCTTGGAGATCCTGTAGCTGTGAACTGCGATTTTCCATTCATCTTTATATGATTTTCCAGCCCTTTCCACCCACAAGGTCAAAATTCCTCTACAAATTTCTTCTAACGACCTCTGGCGAGCACTAAGCTATAAACGCGGCAAGAAAATACTTTTCAGAATTAAAGTTTTCGGTTTTTAATTTTATGCCCTTATCGCTGTAAATAAAATTTAGTGATGAAATTGTCCGATCCAAAGACTTTGACTAAAAGACACTTATATTTTTCTCAAATAAGTGTTATTGAAAACACAAACAGAATAAAAATGATAGTGTTTCTCACTGAGATAAACACTTACACTGAAAAATAAGTCACTTCACCGAAACACTTTACTCAAAAAATAAATCACTCTATCTGTTTGAGACATATTTCAAAGTGTCTAAAAATAACAGGGTTATTTTACAACACTTTCATTTTGAGTAAGATATTCCGGACCTCTGCTGTTAAGTCACTATTAAGTCACTGTTAAGTCACTGCTAAGTCACTTTTAAGTCACTGTTTAGTCACTGTTAAGTCACTGTTAAGTCACTGTTTAGTCACTGTTAAGTTAATGTTTAGTCACTGTTTAGTCACTGTTAAGGTCACTGTTAAGTCACTGTTAGGGTCTCTGTTATGTCACTGTTAAGTCTCTGTTAGGGTCATTGTTAAGTCACTGTTAAGTCACTGTTAAGGTCACTGTAAAGTCACTGTTAAGTCAGTATTAAGATACTGTTAAGTCAGTCTTAAGTCACTGTTAAGTCACTGTAAAGTCACTGCCAAGTCAGTGTTAAGTCACTTTTAAGACACTGTCAAGCCACTGTTAAGTCACTGTCAAACACACAACATAATAGATTATAGCACAGAGTTCACAACCTTAATGCAGCCACTCTTTCCACCCTCCATATCCCCACCAGATCTCCAATAAATCTTCAACAGATCCCTACCAAATCTTCAACATATTTCCACCAGGTCTCCATTAAAAATCCCTCACTTCCACCTCACACGTAAAAGAGCTTCGCTCTAAAAACCATTTCATGTTTCTTTTTTCTTCGATATATTTCGGTTACTCTTCGGCAACCGTCTTCAGGGCAAATATACAAAAATTGTACACCAATATTAAACATACAATCAATACAATTTGTACACATCTGCACTGTGTGACGTGGAGTCTGTTCTCGCAGTTCTCAGTGTCCGTCTTATAGTTGAGTCTCCTGTCTGTTGGTGTATTTAAAATGTTCCCTATGTGGGTAATATTGTCATTATTAAACAGACAAAAAAAATTAAATAAAAGAACAATCCCGGAACCAAAGAAATACAGATCGCTCACATATGTACCTAAACTGTCAGAACAATTCGCACGATCAAATTGCAAATACAAATAGCGCATAAACCTTCAAATACGACGAAAGGATTTTATAACAGGACCAAATCAAAAATAGACAAAGCGGATGTCAAGAATGTTATTTACAAGATACCATGCGAAAGATATAAAGACGATAGTTGCAATAAAATCTAAGTTGAAGACCCGTATAGCCAACATAAATCTGACTACGACATTAAACACATATACAAAAAACTGCAATTTTGAGGCAGAGACAATACTACAACAAGAGCTGCATTACAACAAGCGCTTTACATTAGACACGTTAGACTCAACTATAAGACGGACTATGAGAACTGCGTTCACTTATACAGACACCTACTCGAGCACTGAAAATTAGTTCAAAACTCCTCGTCACACAGTGCAGACGTGTAACAATTGTATTGATTACATGTTTAATATTGGTGTACAATATTTGTATGTTTGCCCTAAAGACGGTTGCAGAAAAGTAACTGAAATATATCGGAGAAAAAGTAACATTCTAAATAACAACACAATTTGTTTTTTCTAAAACGTAAGACAATGTTTTAACCGACCATGGGAAATTCAATAACCTTTATATTCGTACCTAGCTTGACTCCATTTAACGGTCGTTTCTGCGTCGAGGTTTGGCTCAAAGTGTAAGTGTGCTGTAATCTTAAAAATTAAAAAAAAAAATATAAAAAGTTGTATTATTTGTTAATTTTTATTTATTTCAACCTTAAAAATATTGTACAATCTTTTTAAATTTTGAAAAAAAAATTGATAATAAATTAAAAACAATTTCTCTCCGTGCATTCGCAAACAAATCGCTTCAATCCAACAAGGTGGAAGTGCGCTTGGGCTATGATACAACAAATGTAATTCAGCTAACAACCAAGGCATACAAAATAGCATTCAAAAACGACGCTCATGGAGTGGCATGTGCTGGGGTGTGCTTCCTGCTTTCAAGAACGCAGCAAACACGCTGCTCTGCATACTAATGGAAGATAACAAAATATTTCGAATATTTAACACCGCTAACCGAAAGAATGGGAAGTGGACGACGACTCGTCGGTGTGTGCGTCTATGTGAGCCAAGAAGCTAGTGGATGATGACGACCACAGCGACAAGTTTGACTTGTTTTGAGCCAAAAAATCATAGCAAATGAGAATATTTCAGCATATTTAGCCGGTGAACCAAGCTAATTAGTGAGAAGACATGGCCCAACAACAGTACCAAACAGGTTGTTGAATCATACAAATTAGTTGTGCGACCATTGCAATTTAATGCATGAAAATTTCATTGACACAGATTTGAAGGTTTATTTATACACTTGCCAACAACGAGGAACATTCATTTTGGGAAACAATTTAATTGTTATTTAATAACGCTTTCTTTGTTTAGGTTGATAAACTTTACCCACGTTTCTGCCAGTTCTTTAACCCCTCTTAAAACTAAACAAAAATACAATTAGTAAAACTTTTCCAAATGCGCGTCTGTCTAGCTGATAACCTTCTTGTTTGTGCTGAATTTGTATCCCCGAGCCATGTTTTTCATGTTGGGAAAGAGAAAGATAAAGCCAGTGCGTCAACTATCATTTGGGCCCATATCTTTCTTTACTTATTATTGCATTTTTTTTTATATTTTACTGAAACTATTTATAAATGTTCTGTAAAATATTTCATAAGAAGGGTTATCTTAGGCGTTTGACTTCTTTAAAGACTTTGCTGAGAAATTTGGGTGCAATATTTCCGATCTGCTTCATGAATATATTCCAAGCAAATGAAAACCGCAAACAATCAAAATTTCAGTTATATCAAAAATATCTTAAATAAAAATATTTTCTAAAAAAAAAAATTGATTTAAAAAATAACAAAAATATAATAACAAAATTACAAAAAAAATTTCACAAGCTTAAAATTAAAAAGATTAATACCAAAATTACCAGAAATACCAAAACTCACATAAAACTAACAAAAAATATGCCCAAAAATGACAAAAATAATAAACATTCCAAAAAAATATTTAGAAACATACCAAACATGTAAGAAATACCAAAGGTATTAGATATGTGAAGTTTGTTTAGGATAAGATTAGAACCGAAAATGATGTTAACCAAAATAATACATACCAAAAATAATTATAAATGTTAAAAATAGCAAGCATAACTAATAAATAACAGAATATTAGTAAACAGTGCTAAAGAATTGTATACAAAAGCTAAAAAAAAAATACCAAAGAAGCACAAGTATTAACATTATACAAAAAATATTTAAAGGATTTTTTTTTTAATTTGACTTCTTCTGGTGAAAAATTTGTTACAAATTCATTTTTCAAAGTATTATCCATCGCTAGCCCTTACGTTTTACCATCTTTCTGGCAATTTTCGGATAGCATCTCGAAAAAATGATTCGTCTTTTGATGCAATCCACAATTTTGGAGTTATCTAAATTAAGGAAGTGCTAATCCTCAAGGGCAGTGTTCCCCAAGAAGAAAGCGAGAAAATGTGACTATGTCTCTCTCTACCACACTAAGAAGCATGACTTCGGCAAGCATTCGGTGTGAATTGGCATATATATTTATGCCCCTGGGGCTTTGGCTGGGAAACTCCGCTCAAGGGCATGCGTCATCGACGAAAACTAAAAGAAAGTAGTTGGAATGGGAAATATCTGGGCTACACGGAGGGTAGTATAGGACTTTCCATTTTAGCGCTTCAGGGTATTGTAGCGAATTTGCATCCACTTGGGGGATCGCCTTGTAATGGCATTGTTAGGTGATGGGGATCGCGAAAGAGAGAGCGATAGAAGCACTGGCAAGCTTATCCCAAGAAGGGCTCTCTTTCAATTCAATCAATTTAGTTAACAATTCATTTCTTCGCACGTGTGCGCTTTGCAAGACAAAAAATTAGATCGAAAGGTGATAGACAAATCGTCGTTGGTTTGATCGATCACAAATTCACCTAGTTTCGGACTTGGGCAGAGGTTTTTAACAGTTTGTTTTGACTAGCTGCGCAACATGTGGCCGAGCGTTGTCATGTTGCAAAATTACCTTGTCGTGACTTTGCTCATATTCTGGCTGGTTTTGCTTCAATGTTTGGCTTAAACGCCTCAATTGAGTTCGGTAGAGTTGCCCTTTAATGAATTCACCCCGTTGTCCCACCAAATATAGAGCAAGACCTTGCCACCGCTTTGACTACAGTTTTCGGCCCTTATGATTTTTTTTTCAGCTTGAAAAGTAAACTTTCCCGCAAATTGTGTTTTTTTGGCACAAAAGTTGACAAAAACCATGTTGTTTTACACTTCAGCGAATCGATATATTATGATGAGGCATCAAAATGATGTTGGTTGTAAACTAGTGACGCTTTATCTCAATTTCATCAATTAATTAAATTAGGAATTTTTGTTTGACTTAGCTTCATGTACAATATAAAATACAAGCTTGAACCTCCCAATCTTGTATGCGATCCTCCTGTAATTATATCTATTCTCTTTGAGCTTACTTTGTGTTTATTAATTATTGCCAATAAAAAAAAAATCTGGCCATTGATGGTTCGGAATGTTCTACATTTTTTAATTTATTACCCATATTGTGCCATTTCCTGACATTGTTTATGTTTCGCTGTGAATGACTGATTTATAGTGGTGGACCAATAACTATCGGGAAAAAACTGATTGAAACGAAGTGAAATAGGAACATCCCCATAAGATGTTGGGATGATGATTAAATTTTGGCACGGCAAAGGCATATGGAACATCTTTGATAATGATGTTAGATGTCAGATGTGCCTCAGTGTGAATAGCTTATAACGTACTCAAAGAACAGCTGATTGAACTGCTATGTCTGTAATTGATAATCAAAGTTCGCCTGCCACATGACGCTCCACTTGACGCTTGCCTTGGCCTTGCCCAACTCATGGGAGTAGTCGGTTTTCAATAAAGGGGGTCCATTCGCTTCTCCCCCTGTGCTTAACTCCCTGAACTGAACTAAAACCCCTTCCCCCCATGCAGTGGCGTAGCGTGTGGTACCGCCCGGGCGGGCGACTGCCGCCCCCCTCTGAACGTTCACATTTAAACTTCTTAAAAGTTATTCTAGTTTGTATTAAAAACTTTGTAACATAAAGGGACTTATGCAGGATTTTGATTAGGATGACAAAACCTAAATTGTTCGAGGGGTATTATTTTGCAAAGTTGCTATTATAGACATTGTAGTATTATTGGAAAATTCTTTAACGTGGGATATATAAGAAGAGAGGCGAATTTCGCAAATGCCGCGGAATCGTTTTCACATACCTCCTAACCAAAATTTAAATAAAATGACTTCGATGGACCGAAACAAAAATTATTTCAGGTCGAGCATAGTTTTTTGGTTTGATATCAATTGCGTTTCGAATTAGCTTTCTTGTAGTCTGCGAGAGGATTTAACTGGTGGCTGATATTATTGGACGAGTTGGACTACTTTTTTGGAAACAAACAAACAAAAAGTCAACGTTCGATTTAGGCAAAGAGCTTAAGTAAAAGAGAATAGAGAGGTGATGGCGCCATTAGACCAAGAAATCGAAAGTAGTCCACAGGTATTGAAACCGCAAAAATTTGAAAACGCGAAAACGATGGATTCGAACAACGAATTAACGAGAAAATATTTTTGTGTTTGTAAATTGGTCTTATATAATGGCACTATAAATTTGTTTTTTGCATGTAACAAAGGATTAACAACTCATTCTGTATTGATTGAAAGGTATATCTGAAAAAACTTTCAATTTTGCTCAAAGGTAGAAATTTTTGTTTTTAATATGGAAAATGTGGTTATTTTTAAATTATTGATCAGTTGACACAACATTTTTTCATAAGAAATTTTCAAAGCATACAAAATAGCGCCCCCGATACGCCCTTGACATCTTTGATTAAGTCAAACAAAGGTCTAAAAACGGAATATTTACCCAGTAGACCACTATGTTTATCCCTTTAAACAGACTGAAAGCCAAAAAGCACTAAGAAGAATAATTATGTTACAGATCTTGAAGTGCAGAATCTTGAGTTCCCCATGTTGAAATAACAGCAGATTCCAAATAACCGTCAGGAATACCACTAAGTATAAATTTAAAGGAAAATAAAATATTTTTAATTATTTTGCCCCCACAAAACTGGAGCCCCTGAAACTCGGCGCCACCAGAAATTGCCGCCCCTAAAAATTTGCCGCCAGGGGCAGCTATCGGAAGATAGCAGCGAGTCAAGCAACCTTCCAGTTGCGGGAAAGGAACAGTAAAATACATTGTAAAACCATTTGTGCCTTGCAATACGCTCTTTTCCTTCATTCGAAATAACAAATCTTGCAATAGCAAATCCTATCTCTTCAGCACCTGAAGAATAGTCAGCAATAGTATTAGATTGGTTTGGCTGCCACCGGGGTTCATTTGAGGAAAGTTATTGATTGCACTGTTGTGGACATTTAAGATACTGTGCTACATATAGCTGTGGGATGGAGTTGCGGCAATTTGTGTCTCTTTTTCTCAACACTTAAAGCCAGCTTACAAGCATTAAGTAGGTTGATTGCTCCATCCGAATGCTCTCTTTGAATATGCCAAATATGCTCAAATATATAATAAGGATAATAAGGATGCGTTCCGCTGAGATGTGCTCAGTGTGATTAGCCTATAACCTGGCGAATGTATATCCATCTTACACAGAAAGAATGAGGTCATTTAGCTCATCCAGCGAATTACCTCAAGAATGCATCAGTGGAACAAGGGTATTAGATCGTTGCTTTCTCACTAAGTTTTAAATACAGTAAGTTATTAGACTAAAAAAAAGAAAATAGAATAGAAAAGAAGAATAGAAGAACAATTTATTCGTTCTTGAATTTTCAAGAATTTTTCTCTTAGAATCCAGCTAAATTCGATCTCAATTTGGTTCTTATAGGCAAGGGGAGCGTTGACACGCTCTTACAGAGAGAGAGAGAAGCGCATGCACAGTCTGTCGTTGTCATTCTAAAGTATGGTTTCGACGCGACGTGTAGCTTATGGATGATAGTCGAGTGGGCTAAGCTGCCCGTCGTCTGTGTGTGTCAGTTAAGTAAGAAAAAAGTGGTTTGTGGTTGATGGTGAGTGGGAGAGACCAACACCACACCAGTAGGTAGGTATTCAAATATTTATTTTTAAGTTTTTTATTTTGAGTATTATTTGTACTTTAATCAAGTACTGAAACTCTTGAATCAAGAATTTCGGGGTCAAAAATTTAATATTGGATCAAGAATTTCTCGAGTGAAACTCTTTATTTATTCTCTGAGTGTATACACCAGAGATCTGCCTGAGTGCACCGCAACAACAAGTGTACCGCATTTATACTTGATATTTTTTACACTCGAGTGTCTCCAGCCATTGCAAAATATGTACGCGGTGTTTAAAACAGTGCCCATAACACCCGCTGCCGCTAAGTTGTCAAGAGAGAGAGAGAGAGAAAGAGTGAGTGAGTCTACCTTGTTTAGTATGCCTTGCTTATGGTTTTACTTATAAGCAGAGGCGGCCAAATAGATAGGACAAAAAGTGCGCTTGTGTTGGTGAACAAGAGAGGCCTCTCCCGAAAACAGACGTTATACTTGCAATGCAGTGTTCACCGATTCACACAACCATAACTTCGGCCTGCGTTTGCATAAGAACACGACTGACTTCGGCTCATATGACATGGCCGCCTCTGCTTATGTGTACCTGTGGCATGCGGTGCCTTCAATACAGTAACAACCACTTTGATAGATACGCATTTAAAGCAAGTATTGATGCAGTCAAAAAAAAAAAAACAGGAACTCTTGCTGATCTCTGGTATACATCAAAATTTTTTAATTCTAACTAAGGCCTTAGGGGGGTTAACTTCACAAAAATGGCTTGCTCCTTACTAGACTCAATTTGTTATATAAAATAGATTTTATTTTTTGCAAGCAATATTTTTCGAAAATACGTGATTTTGTGACAGCATTGTTAGATTTTAATTCGTAAAATTTGATTGTTAAATAGTTTTATCAACTGAACCTATCTAAAAGCTTGATCTCGAATCTTTATTCCCTTACCTTGATTCCTTAACTCATTGAAATTCAAAGCAAAACCCAACAAGCACATTTTATTTTTGTTTTTTTCTCTTTTTGATGTCACGCCATTTATTTTGATTTGACTTTGTATATCACTTGCAATTTAAAATTTCCTTTTGCCTCTGCAGTCAAAATTTGTGCGCATTTTTTCTCAATTTATTTAAACAACAATTGGCAGTTGTTATTGTGTGTGTGTTTTTTTACAAATTAGTTACACAAAGGTAACAAAAATAAGTCAAAAAAGCAAGTTGTTGTTACATAAAACGTGACATTTGCGCAATTTGCAGTTGTTGCTATTAGTTTTACTTCTTTTCATTTGTGATGATTGTGTGGGGCTCAGCACGATTTCACCCACACGCGATATGGGGGGCGAGAGAGAAAAAAAATGCACCAAAATGAATTATTTGTAATTATTTCTTATCAATTTAACAGAAATTCTTAGGCAATTGGTATTTTACACAGAGATAAGACACAGATACCGAATGTAGGTAAGCCGCAAACAGGTGGTTGGAAATTAAGCTTTTGTTGTTTTGAAGGAACCAAAGTTCTGAGCCTGCCAAAGCTTTGGCAGCGCCCTCTATTTAAAGCTCAGGGAAACTAGGATAACTTTTATTGGAAAGTTATAAAAAAGTGCCATAAAAAGAAAAGCGAATGTAAATATAAAATTTATTTGCATATTTAAATGGCCAAAAATAAATAAGGGCTTTAAACTGCCCTCATATTAAATGTTAACCGAATCGAAAGCAAACAAAGAGACAGAGTCATTTAAGTTTTTTCTTTTAAATACATTGTATAATTCTTGCTTGGTTGTGGTTTTGTTGGTTTTTTGTGTATTTATGTAACGATTGCCATTAAAACCGCAGTTAGTCCAACAAGAGAACCCTCCAAAATAAAACCGGTTCATATCGGGGAGGGAGGGTCAGCGGATAACGGTAAAATGGTTTTCATGCAACGCCTGCCATCAACTTGAAGCACTCAATAAATATTTAATAAATTCGTATGATGGATGCATATGCCTCCTGTCCGCCGACAATGTGAGTGTGTGTTTGTCAGACATTGAGGCATTTAAATATTTTATTTATGGCATGCCGCTAACTATCCACCGTTTCCAGTTATTTCACTTTTTTATTATTATTTTGATTTATTTTTTTTTTTTTTTCATAAAATTTTCCTGCAATACATCAAATGGAATTGCAATTAAATGATGGCAAATAACATTAACTGTGATTGATCAAATGAAAATCAACGATAATTATGGCAGATTCCATGAGATAAACAATTTATGAGTGCCTTGCGTGACCCAACGTAAGGTTTGATTCAATGAGCAAATACGGAAGCAGCGAAATGGTATTGTGGGGTTAAGGCCCCCAAGAAATCGTGGACCTGAAAGTTTTTTAAGATTAAATAAGCACGTCTCGTGAGGTCAAATTCATAGTCTGAACATTTACTATAAATCTACTTTTAAATGAACTATTAAAACGTAAGCAAAATTGATGATTATTTATTTATATTTTATATTTAGTATCAAACATGCCGGTTTTTTGTGACCAAAACGAGTATTTGCGGGGATTTTTTGACTGTGTGAAGAGCTGATCTTATGGTACTGTGATTGCGCCATGCTGGATAAGTCTGGTCATGCAAGAGCTCTGCTCTGCACAAGCACATGATTAATAATAATCTACTATACATTCTCATGTGTCCTACAACTCACTTTCGACTCAAAAATGACCCAAATCGTATGGGAGTTGTGTGGAATTAGGTTGAATATAAGACCTGATAAATGCTTCCTAATTACTTTACTTAAGTATCATTTTTAACAATAATGTTTTCCAATTTATATCGATATTCATCATTAGTGCTCACTGAGCACTGCACTGAGTACTAACTATTTTAGAAATGTAAACCATTTGAATTTTAACAATATTTGTTATTATAACACAGTGATCGGCAGTGTAAGCAGAGTAGTTGCCACTGGCAACTGAGAATATATTCGTAAACAAGGAGATTTCAAAAGCTACATAACCCAGCAAGCTTAACCAGAGAACAAAGAGCTTTAAAGCTCATTGTTGGAAAATGCTCAAAACAGTGAGCGCGTTCAGCAGCATAAATCGATGACAAAAAATCGACTATTTTTGTTTGATTTTGTGCTGGTGAACGGGCATGATGCGCAATCATGTTTGCTATTTTTCGTGATTGTGTTAGATGTGAATCTATCAAAGAAAAATTTTGTTAGAATTGCTTGTTTATGATTTGTTATCGATAGCACACAGCTGTAAGAAGTAAACAAACGTGCAATTTAGAGAAGGCAAATTCAAAATAAATGTGGAACGTGGTTTCGCAAGTAGCTCACAGAAATTCGTGCAAGGTTCTGAAGGCTCTACTGGCTGTGGCGGAGGTGGAGGGAAGCTTGAAAAGCCGCCACTCCAAAAGAATAAGCTCTGCGTACGCTTAGTAACCACCTCATCTGGGTACATGAACACCTCAAGACAGTTTGTCAAGGAACTACCATTCAGCTCCTGGAATGAAACCCGGCGCCTGGTTACGGAATGATGGAATAATCTTCCGGCTTGCGCTGTAGCTAGGTTCACGTGTTCCTCGTCTAACCTGAAACGGAAAACATCATACTTCTGGTCTGGGCCATAACGAGTCACTGCCTTATTGGCAGGCATGCAGCACGCTTGAGCGTCGCTCACAACGATTTCTTTAGAAGAACAGGAGGAGACATTACTTCATCTTTTTTGCCATTGCCCAGCTCTAAATAGAAGGAAACTCAAAACTTTTGGTCACACTAGTACATAGTTGGGACAATACAGAAATATAGAATAAATAAATTTAAGGGTTATTGCATGATGTCCGGTGCATCGTTAAGGACTCATAGCTAGAGATGGGCTCGCGACGGGATTCCAGCTCGACCCGAGAGAAGTAGGGAATCAGGCGAGACGATATTGATTTAAAATTTGTTAGTCGGGATCGGGACCGTACTGCTGTGGACGGGAACGGGAACGAATTGTCTTTATTCGCCCATCTATGCTCTTAGCCCATTGCCACTCTGTTAAAATTAACATTTTCAGACCCTTCTTTGCGTGGATTGGAGTCCTTCTTAATGGTAAATGTATGTTTCGACAAAGGAAAAAGATTTGGCCATCGGATATTCGAGTTTCATGTGCACATTCTCGCAGGGGCTGGGCGTACAACAAACATTTAATGGCTAACAAAGTCTTAAAGAAAATTCAAGGGGAATTCCAGGAGCAGTTGGTGCTAGTGACGACGGTCATAAATATTTAGTAGTCTGTTCTTTATTATATTAAGCTGCTTGTTGTCAAAAATTCAAACCTTCCGCCAACAAAAATATCGATAACTTTGTTGCCTAAAAGTTCTATCAAACTCGTTCACCAGGAGACTAACACTGTTTACATTTTCGTCACGCGTAATGCATACTTTCTACAGAACACGTCTAGCTCTGCTTCGCTGGGTATAGCAGTGACGTTCATTTAAATCTTGTTTCAAGTTAAGCTTTTTCTAACGTTCGTGTATATAAAATAGTGGCTCTCCAAATCAAATGCCTGTTTTAAAAGCTGATCAAATTATTCTTAGTTACATTTATTTAGCATAAATAGTGTGCATGATCCTCAGAGAGTGTTTGATTTTGCTGAAGCTCTTATTATTCTAACGAAATACAAACATAAGACTTTGACTGTGTAAGGAAAGCATTCAATTCAGCACGAACATATTGAAGACCTTTTTTATTGATAGTTCTTTCCGGCTTTCTGACAATAAAGTCAGGCTGTAAATTATGATACTAAAATGTTAAATACGAGTGGGTTACGGGTACATTTATTGCAGTCTCTCTTATTTCCATTAGCCGAATCAAGAGGCGTGACAATACACACGCTTCTAGCACAATACTGTGAGCTCTAAAATTTATTATGATTGTTATGTGCGGGAGTGAAGGGGGTGATATATTAAAATCTCATTAGCCAAGAAAGCAACTCTCAAAGATGCAAATTCAATTCGAAATTTGACACAAGCAGTGGATCAGGCTGAATTGAAATATGCCGAGGTTTAAATACACTTACAAAGAAAATATAGAAAGAAAAATATACTGAAGAAGTTGTGAGAATTGGTTGTAATATTTAAAGAAACATTATACTCCATGCCAACCGCACAGTCGCTATGCTAATTAGGCATAGGGTTAGGGTTATAATTTTTTTGTAAAAAGAATCTACATTTTAAAAAATTTAAAATTTAATTTTAAAGCTTAGAACTCAGACAAACTAAATCAATTCCGACGGTTGTCAACTCCATACAAAAAAAGGGTGTCGAAAACCTAGTGTAAAATTCCAACAGGCCTCTTACGCAGGGTCAAACTGTGACAAACCATCGGAACGCTTATGGAGCCGCTAACTTGACAGGCTCAGGCGCTAACTTGACAGGCAGAAACAGCAAATTCAACTCCGACATTGTATGAGCAGAATTAATGATTTGTGTTTTATCCGACACCGACCCGTCGGAACATCAGCAGCAAAAGTACTACAAAAATCATAGATTGTTGTAATCTGGAGCCAATGGTAAGATTTTGCCTTGCCCATGACTTTTGCAATTCATATATCCTCCAAATAACCCAGAAGGGATATTAAGGTACTCTTATTATTTTTCTTATATTTTGCTCGAATCAACCAATCGTAGAGTTTTGATTCAAGTAAGTACATCTTCAATTGAACATTATCCCTTTTTGGGTAACATAATAATAACTTTACATTAATTGTGGCGGTGATTCTACTTGTAAATCTTATTGCCAAAATCAAAATTAAGAAAATCCTTTTTTGATCTGCAAATTTATTAAGAAAGCCATCGAAACCATGCGGCAGTTTCATATTTTATGACCAAATTGTCATTGTAGTTGTGTGCTGGGGGGCAAAAAGAAAACAATACCGAAAAACAAAAACATTAGACGCTTGGGAAGTTGTGCATGAATACGAGAGTACGTATAGTACTCGACTGTGTATAAACAAAAGCCAATCCAAAAACGAACTAAAAACGTGCTGATTAATGCTCTGCACACACATATATACTGACATACAAACAATATAAACAAATAAAAAACAAAAAAAGCACGACTACAAAATGGCATAGGTCAGTTACACTAATTGAAATAGAATGTTGTTGGTCAGTGCTTTTTGTTGTTTCATTTTTTTATCATTAGCTTTTGTGGTGGGTGCTCAAAAGTGGACTGATGAATGGAAGAGCACACACTTGATGAGGGTTTAATATACTTGTATTAGATTTGAAAGCATTGTTAGTGCCTTTCACTTTAGAATGTACATTACATGTGACTGGAGTGAAAGTACAAGAAATGAAGAAAATCTTCAAATGCTCAAGTGAGGGGGTAAAACCCACAGAAGTCAGTTAACTTTAGATTCTGAGTAGATAAGCAATAATATGAAAGTTCTTCAACAAGTGGTTGGAAAGCTCTAGGACAAAAGCTTTCACTTGACGTTTCACTGAGAGAATTCAAAGTCACGTGTTCGAAGAGTAAGAAAGAGAACACGCATGTCCTCAAAATGTCAAAACATAACCAAAAGCTCTAGGATTTGTTTGACTTTGTTTTTATTGTTGTAATGAAATATCTTTCTTCTGTCTGTATGTATTTATTTGGCCTGATTAGATGATGGAACCCTGACAACGCCTCTGCTCTCTCGACTGAGCAAAGAATTCAACTTTGATTGACATGATGAAGCAGTAAATGCAACGCTCTTCAGCAGCGCCCACTCAATGCCATCCACTTACGAATGGAGAAAGGGGAGCGGCAGCCCACCAGTATCTCACGGTTGAGACGTGGATACGTAGATAGCAAACAGTAGTACCCGGTCTGGGTACCAACTAATGAGGCGCCAGGAAGTCAAGCCAACAACAAACACAACAAATAACTTGTCAACATGCAACAGAGCGAACGATATGCCACCCCCCCTTGCATCATCCCCAGCAGTACAGTGAAGGCTACAATTGTGGTACAAATAGGTGTGTTCTCCAAAAACAAAGTAACTCTTAGTAAATATCAAAAATCAAAATTTTCAATATCGATATTTGACATCATCCAAAAAACATCGATATATCGATTTATCGTTATTTTCTAAAGCTTAAGAAAATGGAAAAGTTTTTAAGGAACGTCTTCACCATAAATCTACCTATGACCATTTCTAGTGGTCGTAATATCTTATCTTTTCAAGAGGATAACTTTAAGATTTCAATGATTTAGATAAACAACTCATTTGCATTAGCTCTCCAATAAGCTATTGGGATCATGTCGATATCTTCAATATATTGCCACAGTGACATAAGTGTAAGATTAGTTCTTAAAAGCGATTTTAAATTGTATTACCAGATGTTTTTTGAGGCTTGCCATATAATTTTTGCACCTATTACCATAGTAATTTTGGCTGATGTATATTTTATGAAAATATCGAAAATCGCCTATATCGGCCAACAAAATATCATATCGAAATAACCCTTATCGTCCAACAAAAATATCGATATATCGATCAAATATTGACAACCCTATTTAGAAGGCTACTGACTTTAGGTCGCACTCACACATGAGGCTGAAAGATGAACTGACGACTGACCCTGACATTTCCGTACGTTAGCAAGCCCAAATGAACAAACATGCTTGATTAATTTCGGTAAGTAGAGCTTACAAATGAATTTTAAGGATCAAACTATTGCTCGTTGTGCTCACTAGCCTGCAAGTAGACTGGTTATTTGTCAACATTAGTCTAAACCCCTGCCGTCAGTTCATCTTTAAGCCGCATGTGTGGGCGCTCCCTTACATCTTTTAACAGTAGCAGATAAAGGTGAAGGCTGTGTAAAAACTTAGACAGCAAAAGCGGGACTTAGTATGGATTTGCACGATGAAGAAATGTAGAGGGGCAAGCTACACCACTATACCTCTTTTTTGCACCCTTATCCTGTATTCTGTATTCTTACATACGACAATGCTGAATCGAACCGAGAATAGCTAAACAGTGGCGTAGATAAGGGGGGTTAAGGTGATCAATCTTCATTTTCTTAGAGTTTCTATAATTACAAAGAATATTGAGAAGTTGTAGACCGAACGATCCAAAAATCGCGAAAGCTGAACTTTATGCAAATAAGCTTATCATGGTCCAAAAAACCGCGAAATTTCCCAACTTTTCATTTGAGTATTTACTAAACCGCAGACGTGGCAAATGAAAGGTGTAGATTAATCGGTCTAAAATATTGCGAAATTTGTAAATATTTCATAAGACCTAAGATTATTATGAAGATTTGTTAGAAGGCAAGAGTACACGGGAAAAGAAAAGAAGGTCTAAGACAAACGATTATAGACTATCTAAAAGACGAGTAATCCGCAGGGTAACTAGGAGCAAATGGTCGAGATAATCGCACACACAGGGTTGGTTTGTAAATATCTCGAAAAACTTCGTCGATGCCACAGAGCTTCGAGAGATTTCATTATACCCTGTACCCATTAAAAATGAAGTTGTGCAAATGTATATAACAGGGAGAAGGAAATATTTCCAACCCTATAAAGTATGTATATTCTTAATCAGCATCAACAGCCGAGTCGATATAGCTATATCCGTATGTCCGTCCGTCTGTCTGTCTATATGAACGCGTCGATCTCAGAGACTATAACAGATAGAGATACAAATATTTGCATTTACAAAGGTGTATACCGTACCCAGATCAAATTTGTTTCAGATTTGCAAAAATTTCCCCCTCCCCCTTAAACCGCAAAAAACTGTCAGAGCCACAATTTTAAAGTTACAACCTTGTCGTTTTATATATATTATCTACATATATCTAATATATCTGAAAAGCACAATAAGATCCGAGCAAAAACACCAAAGTTATACTCCAAAGAATTTTGCGTGGGGGTGAGGGGGGAATACACCTATTTGAGTCAGTGTGTGTGTTCGCTTGTGTATGTATGTGTGTCTCAATTGAACAGGGTATTTCAAAGTCGGGCCCCTCGACTGCAACGCTCTTACTTGTTTAGTTATGGGTTAATTTGATTTTTATCTCAAATTTTTTGATTGTTTTATACAGGTATAACTTGCCAGCCCTAAGTCAGCTGGCTGTAACACAGATGGCAACACAATCGTTTGTTACCGCCGTTAGTTTAAAATCGGAACGGATTAGGTTTTAGTTCGGTTTATTGGAGACGGCGTGCTGCCGGAATGACTGTCACAGAATGGGGGAGAGATGAGTGAATGTGTGTGTGAGCTAGAGATGTAAGATACATAGAAGGGCGGAAGTATCGAGCA
Source organism: Lordiphosa stackelbergi (assembly GCA_018904235.1). Classification (NCBI taxonomy): domain Eukaryota; kingdom Metazoa; phylum Arthropoda; class Insecta; order Diptera; family Drosophilidae; genus Lordiphosa; species Lordiphosa stackelbergi. The sequence goes on along the minus strand of JAEIFU010000319.1, from coordinate 61,053 downwards.
TCCATAGTTGTTAGTGATGTGTAAACCAGTTAGATGAACTGGATCTGTGATTGGAGCTGGTTGAAGTGAAACTGGAACCACCACAGTTGCTTTTGACAATATGAAAGACTTTGTTTGATTTTGCGAATAGTTATTACAACGCAAATTTCAATGTTTAAACTAATTAAATAATTTATTCATTGATGCAATCAAAAAAAATAAGTTTTTGGGTACATTTCGAAAATTAGTTTATTTTTTTATTATTTAATAATATTATGCTTTTAAATTTAAAAAATTGTATAATTTTTTATTTTCTTCAATATAACTGTAGCTATATAAAGTTATCCTAAATAATTTTAATGACACGCTAAGAAAAAATTCACTCAATTTCAAAATAAACAAACTAAACCTTTAAATGTTAAAAAAAAAACAAAGGAGCATTGCAGTAGATAACACGCTGATGCAATGCTCCATTTATAAGATGATTCATAGGCCTAAAGTCAACTTCCCGTCACAGGAGCTTATAAAAAATAACAATAGAGATTGTAAGCAGGTAGAGAATAAACGTTTCTATTATAAAATATAACTTAAGAGTGCGATAAGCTCGTTTTTAGACCTAATATAAAAGTATAGCAAATTCCGTCTTTATTCACTTTACATTTAACGAGTCTCTACTGCCCCAAAAGAAGGCGTGCCAAGGTTAAGCGTTTTTGGTGAATGAAGCACGTGAGGTGGTGGGTGGCTTAAAGGAGGTGTGTTTTACAGTAGGGTGGTGCCAGTTGTCAGCAGCTTGTGCAATCAGCTGTTGCTAATGAAAAACGTCGGCAAGTTCAGCAAAGCAGAAGCCAAAAGTCAAAAGCTTATTGATTTTCTACCATTTTCCTAATTTTATTTGCTTTTTCTTTCCCGATAATAAAGTCATATAAATACTCAGTTAATTAGTGCACAAATTACTTACCCACTTCCAACTGGGATAAATGATGTTGTTGTTATTGTTGTTGTTGTTGTTATTATTATTATAATGATTCAATTTGTGTAATTATAAGCTGTTTGGTTTTCTCCTTAATGTTGTGCAAAACTATTTATTACAATCTCTCGCTGATTTGCTGTAAGTATTTCCGGTTTCAATTAAATGTAATTAAAAATACATGGAAATTATTTATGCACTTGCACTTTTGCATATTCGATAAAGGCAAAGTTTTCCCAACACAACTGGAGGGGGGGTGGAGGGGGCTGTCAAGTGATTTGAAAAATTTGCTGTTAAGCTGCGCAAAAACAGCAGAAACGTCAGGAATGGGGCTTAGACTGGATTAGTTAGCTTATCAGTCAGCGCTTATCAGAGAGCGGCCGCTGTGGCTGATTGAAATAGAATATGGAGTGATAAAGGGTGCTGTATGAAGAGGTATTTAACACAGAGAGAGGACCAGACTCAGTGCGTTTTGTTATTGTTTCGCCTTTTAGTGGGATAGAAAGAATATAAAGTTTTCAATTTAGCCTTAAATACTTCATTTTTTGTAAGATTCAAAAGCTAATAATTTGCTCAATTAGTTTGCAAATGATTAGAAATAGTTTTGCGCGCAAACATTAGTCAAATATTTTCACAGTTGAAGCCAGACGGAATACCCACAGGCAAATTTGTTTGCGTGTTTTCAAATTTGCTCGCAAATTTGACAAATCGACCTTCTGGATTAGTCCCACATGGCCAACGAAATGTGTAATTAAATTTGCATTCAGAAGTATGAAATCTAATGCAAATTATTTGCTAAAGGAAACAGTTTTATAAATTTTTGTTTGAGCAAAGATTTGCGCATGTGGGAAAACCAAAATTTTGCATGCAAACATAAGCCAAGTAGCCTTTGACTTTGTTTGTGCACCAAATATTTGCCCAGTGGGAAGAAGAGGGGAAAATAAGTTTGCGTGTTTGCTAGTAAATTGTTTGCACAAATAAGTCGGCCTCCTTGATTTGTCGTTTTTATAGTCTTGGGGAAAAAAGATGACATTAAATTTGCACAAGAAGTCACTTTTCAAGTTCACTTTATTTAAAACATAACTTGGGAACAAATTGTACACCCAAATCAACCTTTGTATAGATTTGATCCAAAGGGATGGTATCAATCATATAGTCAAACTCATATGGTTGATTACGACTTAAAGTCACGAAAGACTAAAAGTCGTGAGATTTAAAGGAAGGCTGAGCACCAGGTGTGAAGAGAGTTTAAATCGGGTTAAAAAAGAAGAGGAGACGCAGGGTCATTATACGACAAACAAAGTTTAAGGTCATCGGCATACATTAATGCCTGCGAATGGGATAAAACCTGTGGTATGTCATTTATGAAAAGGTTAAATATTAAGGCTAACCCCAGATAGTACATTAATAATGCTGGATAGTATTGATTTGTAACAAACTCGTTGAAATCGTTTGGGGGAAAGCCCAGAAAACACAATTTATGTATGTGGACTGAGTCAAAAGCCTTGCTGAAATCAGCATAAACTACATCAGTATGCTGCTTATTGACAATTGCATTGTTTTCTAGAGTATTATGTAAATTCCAGTAAATTTGTAGAAATATAACGATTCTTCTTGAAACCATGTTGAGATATGGATATTACCGAAGGACAATAATGTTGTAGTTGGGGAGTCAGAATCTTTTCAAAAAGCTTATAGGAATGTCCGATAGTTTCAATACACACACCTAGAGGAATCTAGCGCGAATTGGCGAGACTGAAATCGGCTTCAATTTGGATTTTTTTCTTCTTGACTTTTTAAGACGAAAACTGCTCGCATACGAGAAGACAATTGATCTTGGCTTTAAACTTGTGGGCGAGGGAAGCCATAATTGGAGAGTGAGAGGAAAAAAACCATAAGGCAGCTTCTAAGAGTTTGTCGTAAAATAAGCATTTAAATACATAAATGGCGATCCAGAAAATTAATATTTATTTTTGTAATTTTTTTCCCCCCTATCTATGCCATCAGTTGAATCGGCAAAAACTTCCAAAGTTTCACCCTGGCTTTCGACGTCAGCAACGGACTGTAACATATGTCATCCATCAAGCATTAAATATATATAAGCCTTTTTTAGTTTCATTTATAATAAATATAATTGAATAAAATCAAGAATTTTCATGCTTACTTTCAAGAAGATCTATGCTTAAAGTGAAACCGACTTAATTTAAAATCAAGAATTTCAATCTCTAACGTTCATTCTTGATTTCAGTTTAGCTTGGATCCAAAAATGTTCCGTCTTACAGCACTTTTGATATCAAAACTGCTTGATATCAAGCACGATCGGGTTGATTTTTTCTCTGAATGCACCTGTAGTTCGAAATGATTGACATTGGTCACTATTTATGGATAGGTATAATATGGGATTCCTCCCAAAGACTAGGAAAATCTCTTGGGTATTTTGCCACTTCAAAGAAGGGCCAAATCTATAAAAATCTCGTGTCACAAACTTTGTTAGCAAACTCCTCCGAAACGGCTTGACCGATTTTAATAAGATTTTTTTGGTATATATATATTTGGTAGAATATGTTTTTAACTATATTTCGTATCGCTAAGTGTTTTGGGTGTCTCTCTGCAGAATACTCTTTTTAATTGACCAAGTAGCAGGCTGCTTAGCTGTGTCTCTCTGTGTTTTGTTTTTGTGAAAATCGTTATCGTAATCGAAATATCGTTTTTCATTAATCGTTTTAATTTGCCATATCTGTGTGTGTGTGTGTGTGTTAGGCTGCCTTCACACTGTTCGACACATGAGACATGTCGATAAAAAATTCATCGATTACAAATTGACGAATGACGGTACCGTATACACTGGATGTCATGTTATTGTACTCAAAAAATGATGCCAAATGAGTATTTTTATCAATGAACAAAGTTCAAGCACAAGTTCCAATAACTGTCAATTAGAAACCAACTACATTTAAATTCAAATTGTAAAAAAAGGAAGTGCGTTTTTAATTGCCTCGAATCGGAAAGATAGAATTTTTAAAAATGGAGTCTGTAGTTCAGGGCCAGATGCTAGCGGCAATTGTCTGCGTCGGTATGGGTTTTTTAGCTGTTGACGACGACAAGGAAGAGCCGAAGGCCAAGCGCTGTTGCTGGGTGGACGAGCTGAACTTAACTCGTCCCCAAGAAGGAATGTTCGCCAAATTAAATAATGAGCTCAGTGGCTTCCAAAAAAAGTTTAAAAACTTTGTGAGAAAGAACGCAAAAACATTTGACATGCTGGCGTCTATGGTTGCCAGACCCCATATCATCAGCTAAAAGACTTGCGGTGACACTAAAATACTTAGCTTCTGGCTCAAGCAAGACGGACCTGTCATTTGAGTTTAGTATTTCTTGAGACGCCACGCATCTCTATTTTTGTACTCTAATATGCTAACATTCCACAAGCATTCGTAGATTTCCACATACTCGATAAGCATTTTTGTTGCATTATCTGACCAATGAATATTAATTCGACGCTTACAATATCAGTTTTTGACTTCCATTTCAGCAAATTTAAAGGTTTTTTTTTTAAAAAAAACAAAAGTCAATCGCTTCGCAATAGCAGGTTTATATTGGCCGTGTTCACCAGCACAAATCGATGACGAAAAAATCGATGGATCTAGTTCAATTTTTGAGGTGAACGAACGTGAAGTGCAACTATGATTGCTAATTTTTGTCATTTTGGTAAAAATCAAAACGATAGCTTTCACGCATACCATTTTTACCTCAAAATTTCCTCAAAGCGTTAAACAAAATCCAATTAACTTTTTTTGATGGATGATGTTTGATGTATGCTGGTGAACAGGGCCATTGATACACTACACTTTTTATTTCTCCTTTGACATTAAAACCAAAAACCCCTTTGTTTCTCAAAAAACAAAATTACTCCATGTTAAAAGGTACTCATTGATTCATTCATGCTTCATGTAAATTTACACTAACTATATCATTCGACATATTCTCATGTTTCGAACATGTCAATTGAAAAACAATGTACATTGAAAACATGGCAACATAAAGGCCTACTAGATTGTCATGTGTTGAACAGTGTGAAGGCAGCCTTACAGTAAACAATACCAGCAACACGTAGGGGTGGCCATTTGGGCCGTCGAACGAATGCAGCAACACAAGAACATATCACCAATTACATGAAATAAATGAAATTACGCAAGTCAGAATGTTGCAACTTGCATTCTTTTCAATCACAAAAGTCCAGGACCGATGTTAGCACACGCAGAACAATTAACCGACAATGTCAACAAGTACATCAAGCATTTACATCTGCTTTGTTTCTTCGTCTCGCATTCGAGTATGAGCCAAATATGGAATATTCCTCTCATCCGAAAGTCCTGATTGCAGCTATGAACAAAAAAATGTCCCAATTGTCATGCGCTCAAATTCAAAAATGAGAAAATCAGAAATTGAGACCCCACCAGAAACATTGATAGTAGGGTTGTAGAAATATAGATATCGAATAACTTTCGACGATATTTTTATGAATAAAAGAAGATTTCCAAAGGGCATTCTCTTGGATATTAGTAATATCGGTAACCTAACCTCCCTTTTTGTGGCCGAAACTAACAAAAATACACACCAAAAATATATTCAACAAGTATTCGATATCGATATTTTGACATTCCTAATTAAAAAGCCTGCAAATCTGAAGTCCATTCATAGACTTAATTTAAATCGTCTTCTATTAAAGATCCCATCGCCACACACTTTCATTAGATTCGTTATATTTATCACCAAAATATTTACTAGAAAGAATTTATATGGCAAAACAACGTTTGCCGGCTCATCTAGTCACCATCATCAAATCCAGCAAATATTAACTCTAGGGTCTTAAGCCCAAAAATTAACCTTGACACTGAACCAAATATTGGTAGCAAACATTGTATCTTCTGGCGTCAGTTTGTCCAAAAATGTAAACTCTTTAAAAAAAAAAAACACCCTTTAGGTAAACAAATTGTACAACATTTCAAATTATCTCATTTTTCTTTCTTGTTTTTTTTGTGTACGATTGTAGCAACAAGCTGTTTAACATTGCCGCGAACGTAGATATATCTTTGTATCTGTGAAGTTTTGCAGTTCTGTAGAACACCTCAAATGATAAGGTAAGACCAGGTAGGGCTGCAGTCAAAGATTGATTTGGGTTGTTTTTTTTTTTTAATAGATATCGAACAGCAAGAACTAAATGTTATCACAAGATTTCACTTTAGGCAAGTACACACAATATTTTTTGTTGATTGTTGTTGTTGTTGCTGTAGTTGCTGCTGCTTTGACAACCAAACAAATAAACACCATGAACTTGAGCTTTTTGAATTTTTTTTTATTTTTGGGACTTGCTTAGTTTAAGCAATTTCTATTTATGCACTGCACAATTTCTTTTGATTTATTTTAATTTATTTGTTTTTTTTTTTTTTTTTGCAACAAATTGATTCTGCTTATATGATGTCAAACACCAGGAGAGAGAAAGAGAGAGTGTGTGTGAGAGCGCGCGCGTGGGAGCCAAAGCACACACACGAAAAGAGGTAAAACAAATCACCAACCCACAAAAAACGAAAAATGAGCGGGCAAACTCTGCTACAGCTCGAACATCATAACAGCGGCAAGTTCCGATAACAACTAACTGAGGCCAGCAGCGGGCCTCCCAGTTTTGTTCGGCAGCGCTCTTACAAGCACACACACACACACACATAGCTGATGTCTTACGACGTTTCTACGTGATGGCACTTGCACATGCTTTTGGGGGGGCTGGGGCTGCTCAATCAATTGACAAAAAGCATCGTCTGCGAGCTACATATACAGTTACAAGCTCTAACTCTCTCTGTCTCTCTGTTGCTGTCGCTCTCTTTATTTAAGCGCTCTCACTAAACTAAAACAGCTGATTACGTAGAAAATGTAAACAGACCCATGAGAAAAGCTCGGGCTCTCACTTTTTGTTACTACTCAGCGGGACTTCGTCGAGCGCATTAATGAGCTTACATTAAAAAAAAAAAACTGCTTTGAAATTGAAAATAGTAATTGTGCATCAACTAATAAAAACAAAGCCAAGGTAGACGGAAACGAGTTTGGCGAAGTGGGGGCGTCCCTGTTGCACTATGGCGAGATATAGAAAGAGAGACATACTACGACTGAGGGCGGCAAATTGCTAACCAAAGATAAAGATGCTGTCCCCAATTGCAGTCTATTTTGGCTGTCACTATTCTATACACTTTTGCTTAAGGTATAACAATTGTTTTCGAAAAGCTGGATACCTTAAGGTTAAACCTATATTTGAGGTTAAATTTGTTTGGGACGGAATAGCAGAATAGCAAATCGGTCAATTTTATAATAAGTTTAAATTATTATGAAGATTTGATCTCTATATCTCTTAAAGAGAGATGAGTGATCCCCCAGTGGAGTCTAGTATTGGGGACGAAGTCACATTAGAACTAGTTTAAAAAAAGAAAAAAGAAAGAGAAATTTGTTAGTTGTGAACAATTTTCAGGAAAAAAAAATCCACAAAATTTTTAACGACTTACCTCTAATATTTTATAATACCATTCCAACTTACCATTTCAACTTCATTTTACAAAACTTTACTCACTAAACTCATTTCCAATCTCCTTCGGTTGTGTTTTATTTCGCTGGTGGAAACGAAATGTTATATATATATTCGAAATTTTGCTCTTTTTGCAGCCAATAAGGTCGATTTTTTGCAAGATCCTTTCAATTTTTTTACCCTCCCATAATTTTTTAATTCCTTTTTCCCAATCTCCTATTTTAATTTCCCTAAAATAATTTTTTTTAAATTTATATTATTTTTACCTTTAATAATTTTTTATTACTTTTTTAATTATTTTAAATATAACATAAAATTTCGAATTTTTAAACGAATTGCTCTTTGCTCACAGCTCTCGGGAGCCAGCTCTCGCTCTCAGCTCACTACACTCGGCTCCCGGCTCCCGAGCTGAGAGCCACAGCTCGGGAGCCGAGAGCTATCATTCGGCTCTCGGCTCGTGAGCCACAACACTCGGCTCTGAGCTGTGAGCCACAGCTCGTGAGCTGGGAGCCATCAACTGGCTCTCGGCTCGTGAGCTGGGAGCCATCAACCGGCTCTCGGCTCGTGAGCCACAGCACGTGATCCGCTCTCGGCTCGTGAGCCCCAGCTCTCTGTTCTACGCCGGGAGCCACAGACTGTGTGGTTCGCGAGTTATTCTAACCCATTTACCGTGACTGTCGACTTTTACACTCGCGAAATAATACCAAAGAGGATTAAAAATAGTAAAAAATGAAGAACGTTAACACCAATCAAGTGAAAAATCCTGGAAGGATCAATGGATGAGCGCAATTTATAGCTAACGGATCTCCATGGTAATAAGACCGCTAAATACTTAAGAAACTGTTTTTCAAGTTTACAAATGACCACACATAATAACATTGCCATCAATTTGACAATACTGAACCGCGATAGATACCATGGAAGACCAATGCTAAAGAATATGGTCAAGATCATAAGAATCGCTTTAAACCACTTTCCGTTACCGACAAATCATTAAATCGCGCAAAAATACCAAAGAGGATCAAAAATAGTAACAATTCCAAAAAAATTGTACTCCCTATCAAGTGAAAAATGCTAGGATCAATGCATGAGCGCCATTCGCAACTAACGGATCTCCATGGTAACAAAACCGCTAATTACTTAAGAAACTGCTTTTCGAGTATGCAATTGACCACACATAATAATATTGCCATGAATTTGACAATACTGAACCGCGATAAACACCATGGAAGACCAGTGCTAAAGAATATGGCCAAGGTCATAAGAATCGTTTCAAACCACTTTCCGTTACTGACAAGTCATTCGATCGCGAAAAAATACCAAAGAGGATCAAAAATAGTATCTATGCCAAGCAAAATGTACTTCAAACCAGTGGAAAGTGCCAGGATCAATACATGAGCGCCATTCGCAGCGAAGGGATCTCCATGGTAAAAAAAACCCGCTAATTACTTAAGAAACTGCTTTTCAATGTCAACACAGAACTACGTTGCCCTGTTTATGACAATACTGAACCGCGACAATCGCCATGGAAGATCAATGCTAAAGAATAAAAACGCAATATGTCTTGAACTGTGATGCAAAACAAACATGGCTATATCGACTTGTCTATTGACGCTGGTCAAGAATTAATATTATTTATTGGGAGGTCATTTTTGATCCTTTCGGTATTATTCCGCGAATGAATGATTTGTCAGTAACGGAAAGTGGTTTGAAATGTTCCTTGTGATCTTGACTATATTCTTTAGCATTGGTCCTCCATGGTGTATATCGCGGTTCAGTAGTGTCATAATCATTACTATTTTATTATAATTTGTGGTATTGGAAAGCAGTTTCGTTAGTAATTAGCGGTCTTATTACCATGGAGAACCATTAGCTGCGAATGGCTCTCATGCATTGATCCTAGCATTTTTCACTTGATAGGGAGTACAATTTGTTTGGAATTGTTACTATTTTTGATCCTCTTTGGTATTTTTGCGCGATTTAATGATTTGTCGGTAACGGAAAGTGGTTTAAAGCGATTCTTATGATCTTGACCATATTCTTTAGCATTGGTCTTCCATGGTATCTATCGCGGTTCAGTATTGTCAAATTGATGGCAATGTTATTATGTGCGGTCATTTGTAAACTCGAAAAGCAGTTTCTTAAGTAATTAGCGATCTTATTACCATGGAGATCCGTTAGCTTCAAATTGCGCTCATGCATTTATCCTTCCAGGATTTTTCACTTGATTGGTGTTAACGTTCTTCATTTTTTACTATTTTTAATCCTCTTTGGTATTATTTCGCGATTGTAAAAGTCGACCACACAGTCTGTGGCTCCCAGCGTAGAACAGAGTGCTGGGGCTCACGAGCCGAGAGCCGGTTGATGGCTCCCAGCTCACGAGCTGTGGCTCACAGCTCAGAGCCGAGTGTTCTGGCTCACGAGCCGAGAGCCAAATGATAGCTCTCGGCTCCCGAGCTGTGGCTCTCAGCTCGGGAGCCGGGAGCCGAGTGTAGTGAGCTGAGAGCTGCTCAGTGCTCCCGGCTCCCGAACAGCAGCTCTCGGCTCTGAGCGAGAGCCAAAAAAAGAGCGAGCGCTAGGCTCGCTCGCGAGCAATTCCGAACCCTGTTTTAAAAAAACATTATAATTCTTTATAGTTCGCGGTTCATCGGGATGAAATTCTTTTTAGCAAAGGGGGAATTATACTAGGCCTTGAATTCTTGGGGGCCGTTCACAAATTCGTTGTTTTTTGAAGAAAATAAAATCTGCATATTTCAAAATTCGTTTAAAATATACAATGGATGACCCCACCGCAATTGATTTTCCTGAAAAAATTTTTAAAATTTGCCGGGCCAACAAAAGTATTTTTTTTTTAATTTTCGGAGAGATGGCAGGAGTTCTACAGGCCTGTTTAGGTTTTCACTTTCGACAAAAAATTGATTGGGTAAATCAGATTACAACGTTTTAATTTGAATCCCGACTGACTGATTCACTAATGGGCAATCATCGCACAGCCTAAACGGTAAGAGATAGAGGTCTGTAATATGGACAGGAGTTTCTGTTAGTGGTGAAAGTGCGTTCTAAGACGGGGTTTTGGAAAATTCTACCCGGAAAAGTCGGAAAAGCGTCAGAAAAGTTTGTTTGGTAAAAATGTTATTTTTCATCCGATTGACTTGAAACTTGGTTTGTAAGTAAAGTACTCGAAATAATTCGACACGTGTTTTCCCGATTTTGCAAAATCCGCCCACGAGGAAAATGGCCGGAAAATTCTGCATGAAAAAATCTATTTTTCATCCGATTGGCTTAAACTAGGTTTGTAAGGATAGAATACGAAATACACTCCTGCCCAAAGTTATACGACACCCCGACAATTTCAGTTTCGACCCTCGTAGGAGAATGGGAAAGCATAATACAACGAAATCAAGTGTGCAGAATGAAAGCTTAATGAATTCTGCCTAAAATCTGATATTCTTATCTCTGATTGCATCTCGCGTTTTCAAGTGTATCAAAATTATACGACACATGCCAATTTGTTGGATTTAGCTAATATTTTATTCTTAGAATGGTACATAAACACTATTTAATAAATAATAGAGCATCCTTGAGCCTTTTCCTACCTCGAAAAGTCTCTAAGGCATTGAATTAACCAAATTTGTAAGTTAATTTTGGTCTAAAAGAGACCATTGAGCCAAAATTTCGCTTTTGAGGCTTTTGACATTCTCAAATTTGTTGTTATTGGCGTAAACACACCTGGCTAAGATACCTACAATGTTCTCAATTGGGTTTAGGTCAGGGGAGCGTGCTAGCCAATCCAAAACATTTATATGGTGATCACTTATAAAGCGCTGGGTCTCTCTACTCTTGTGAATAGATGCATTATCTTGCGGAAAACCAAGATCTCTTTCCATAATTTTTTCAAAAAATGGCAGAAGACGATCCTCCAATACTTTTTTGTATCTCCTCTGTTCATCCTGCAGCTTGTGAAGCACAGATCAAGCGTTCCAGACGCATGAAAGGCTCCCCAACCCATTGCGGATCCGCCTCCGTAATTGCGTTTGGAAAACAAAAGTGGATCCTTACGCAAATCTATCCAATAGTGCCGAAACCCATCTGGGCCGTCAGGACAGAATTTTTTTCATCAAAAAATATTATCTAAATGATAAATAGTAAACAAAGCTATTTAAACAAAATGAAGCTAAAATTTTGTACCGAGGCCCAGTTTCTCTCCAAGTTTTATTTCCACAAATTGAAGTCGGGCTGTTTTGTGGTGCGGCTTTAAGACTCCTCTGACAATGCACTCCGATGATTGCAGCGTTCGCCAAACAATCATCCGTGACACAGGCGTACTGCAACATGCGGCAAGTGTGGAGCACGAAGCTATCGAATTGCTAGCTTTAAGTATTATGCGACTTTTTCGCGGTCAAACAACTTGGGTTTTCTTCCAGAGCTATGCTTCACACCATATTCATCCGGATTGTTCAAAAATTTGGTGATAACACAACGTGTTCGACCGATTTTCCGCGATATTTCGCTTACATTAAAGCCAACATCGTTATAGGCTCTTATCCTTCACTTTTCCTCGTCGGATAAAAAACGCCCACACAGCATTGTATTACAAACTTATTAAATTGTTATCTGATATATAAAAAAATTTTATTGAAACCAAATCTTTATTTCCAGCCGCAATATGTTTCAAATATTATATATTTTGATACACTTGCAGACATGACAAAAATCGAACTTTTTGCTTTTTTAACCACTACTTGAAAACGCGAGATGCAATCAGAGATAAGAATATCAGATATTAAGCAGAATTCATTAAGCTTGTATTCTGCATACTTGATTTCGTTGTATTATGCTTTACCATTCTCCTACGAGGGTCGAAACTAAAATTTTCATAGTGTCGTATAATTTTGGGCAGGAGTGTAGTTTGAAATGTGATTTTCCGAAGTTGAAAAATTTGACTTGACGGTCGGAAAATTCCAGGAAAACGCTGCATGAATAAAGTATTTTCCATTCGATTGGCTTGAAACTCGGTTTGTAAGGACAGAATACGAAATAATTAAGAAAGTGATTTTCCAATGTCGGAAAATCCGCTTCCAGACGTGAAAATTCTCGGAAAACTCTACATGCAAAATAACTATTTTTTATCTGATTGATTTGAAACTCGGTTTTTAAGGATAGAATGCGAAAACATTTGAAGTGTGATTTTCCAATGTCGGAAAATTCGCCCTCCGGGAGGGAAATACCGGAAATAGCTTTTTTGACGAACGATCTGGTATCTGGGGAAGACCCGGGAAGCCAGATGTAGTAGTCTGGGAAGTGGAAAGACGCGTTAAGTTTTCGGCTGACCAATTATCATTCTTGATTTTTATAGTTTTGCTTTTTTGTTACCAACGACAGTACTCTTAAATCATTATAGTAGCTTAACTTCTTATACAGATCATGTTAATATTACGCAACAATAACTACTACTACTACTGGTAAAGGCGCAGCGAAACGCGACTGGTTATATGCTGTTGCTCGGTCCAAAAATATAGCGAAATTTGCCAAATGTTAAAATCAGTTTAGATTGTTTAAAATTTCGAAATTTGCAAAATTCATATGTGAATTTAGATTGTCGTGTCTGGAAATTTCTAGAAATCCTTATGTCCACATCTAACTATTCCCTAAGACAGGGTTGTCTCTCTTGCAAAATAAAATTCCAAATTTTCTAGTTATGAGTTATTTTGATGTTTCAAGGACATTTTTTCATTTTGGTATATGCTTTATGAAGCCTTTTTTAATTATAATTCATATTAAAGTTATATCCCCAATTAAAAAAATGTAACTATGCAATAAACTTTGCACACACACAGCGCACATACTTTATGTAATGTTTCCTTTAAAAATACTCTGACATTCACTTATATGGACGTTACTCATCTTTGTGACATCTCGAGTCTTTACATAAGTCGAGTCGAAATTAAACCAATCATTCGTCAGTTAAAATGCAATGGAACTGCACACCTTTATCGGAAAACTATAATTTTTATTTAATGACAAAAACTTGATTGATTCGAATGAAAGCATTCTCCATATTTGTAGGTGAACAAACTGATTGTTAACTATTATATTATCAGTTAATTGATTAACACATAGGAGCTTAGTTGCCCTAGCAATATTTCTTCTGTATTTATTCTCCTGCTAGTTTTATCTGTTTGGAATGATTTCATGGAACAATATTTTAGTCTTATGAGCTCACCTGTGAAACAAGCGACCCTAAATAATTCGACACATCGTTATTATTGGAAGATAATACAATATTACAACACTTAGGAGCGTTTTATATTTATACAGATAGATACCATATGTCAGATAAGCTTGTGATGTGTTCTGTCCACGAGTCGGAAAAGTAGAGAGAAAGGTTAAGGCAAATCGTCAGTGGTTTAGTCATCGCCTGTCATCGGTGTGGTTTTGCAAATGTATGTAAGAGGGAGAAGGAGTCATTTCCGACCGCATAAAGTATATACATATATTCTTGATCAGCATCAACAGCCAAGACCGTGAGTGTCCATATAGACGCACAGATCTCAGATATGGTGAGAGATAGAGGTTTCACATGTATGGTACATAAACTTATTCTACTTCATGCCCCCTCCCGCCTGCACAACTTTTGGAAAAAGTTTTTATATCTTCCACAGCTTTGAAGAGAGATGGTTTGTTACTTTTAGAGATAGTTAGTAATTATCATTATTCACCAATTTGCCGAAGCAATAACAAGGATAGGATAAACGCTACTCAAGTTACGACCAAAAGTCATTTCCTATCGAAGTCCAGTTCCAGTCCCCGTTCATCCAGCTCCAATCACAGATCCAGTTCATCTAACTAGTTCCCACATCACTAACAACTATCGATGCTCGATACTCCCGCCTATTTATATCGTACATCTCTAACTCACACACACGCACTTTACATTTTGCCTTTTCTGTGACATTCATTCTTACCGGTCTGTGTTTTGTGTTTATTATATTTCGCGACGAAAAACAGTAGCTGCCGTAACACATACGGCGCTCAGAAACATACATACAAACGCATTGCAACAGCAACAACTCAACCAAAGTGAAATGTGCATAAAACATTAAACAAAAGCCTAGAAACATTCCTACAATCGCATTGCAACAGCAACACCAAAACAAAAGTGAAATGTGCATAAAACATTAAACAAATTAACATAAAAGAAGTGCCAACAATACAACCGACGGCTTCAACAAGAAGTGCATACGCTCACACGCCCGCAAACACACATACAAACATGCAAAAGCGGCATCCACTAACAGAGCGCTGTCTAGGTTAATGTTGAATACCCGAAGCCCAAAGCAAAATCGAAGATTGCTGCTCACTAGCGTTACGAGGTCCACCATGCTGTACGCCGCTCCAGTCTGGCTGGGAGCCCTGCAGGTGGAAAGATACAGCCGTGTAATCGCCGTGTAACCTCCCAGCAACCTTCAAAAAGGCAGTGCGAACGACCGCCCAGGAAGAAAGCCTGTTTAGGTGGAAAAGCCGGTGGGATTCATCCAATAAAGGTCGCTGGACTCACCGCCTTATCCCCAATCTTGGGGACTGGGTCAACAGGAGGCATGGGCAGCTAAACTTCTACCTTACCCAGGTACTAAGCGGCTATGGCTGCTTTTGGAGCTATCTCCACCGCTTTGGCTACTGCGAAAACTTGGAAGAAGATGCTGAACACGCCTTCTTTGTCTGCGGCAGGTTCAGACGTGAAAGGAAGCGCTTAGAGGAATCTCTGGGCACAAGGCGGCTGTCGGTGGAGAACCTAGTCCCACTTATGCTGGAAAGTACCGTGCACTGGGAGCTTGCTAGCCAGTACGCTGCTTCTATATTGATCGAGCTGCGAAGATTGGAGCGCAGTAGAAGAAGCGTGATGGAGTTGGGGCGCTGAGGGTTTTGCGAAGCATTGCTTCACGGCCGTACTGCAGAATCACAGCCACCTTGTTCGTCCTAGCAGTAGTCGTTGTAATAAGCCGTAAATAAAAAAATAAAAAAAATTTTAATACCCTTTGCAAGGGTATAAAAAAACACGCACACACAAACATGCTGACGGCGACTAGTCGGATCTGAACATCAACTGCAAGCGATCCTATTGATCCAGCGAACAGAAACAAAGAGAACGATCATTCATACATAAAGAATCTGAATCTGAGTTCAAAGAACATCAACCTTGTACAAAAGACACCGGTGGCTGGCGGATATACACTAGGACAGGCACTCATGTCCAGTCAACTCGACGACATAGCTTACATGTGTGCCAGTCCATGTCCTATCCACAACATCGACATCAGCCTTTGTCATATAGGCAACACATGACCAACCAACTCGGCGACATTCAGCTAAAATCTTCACGTCTATACATCAACTTAATGTTCGAGCATAAAAAAATATTGGCCGTGTTCAGCAGCACAAATCGATGACGAAAAAATCGATGGATTTAGTGCGATTGTTGAGGTGAACGAATTTTCATTAAAATGAAAGCGATACCTTTCACCCATAACATTTTTATCTTTAATTTTCTTTAAAGCGTTTAACATAAGCCAATTAACTTTTTTTGAAAGATGATGTTTAATGTTTGATGTATGCTGGTGAACAAGGCCATTGCTCAAACATTTCAGCAACATATGGATTCCAGCCTCCGTAAACGTGGAACCGGACACAACATAAAATGAATATACAAGCCAGCATTCAGCTTCATCTTTTCTGATAAGCCAGAGAACTCAAAGCATTATTTAAGGGGGGGAGTGGCTGTGCCGGTTCCAGTTCCAGTTCATTCAGCTCTAATCAAAGATCCAGTTCATCTATCTGGTTCACACATCACTAACAACTATCGATGCTCCCGCCTTTTTATATCTTACATCTCTATCTTACACCCACACACACACACACTTGGCTCTCTGCCATTCTGTGGCACTCATTCTTACCGGCAACACGCAGTCTCCAATTAACCGAACTTAAACCTTATCTGTGTTTTAAACTAAATAGTTAAATGTCTTATAGCCTATTTCAGAAGAATGAAGCTTCATTTCTAAAGTATGAAAGTGTTTCATTTTGGCCTTCATTTCTTCATTTAAAAATGATGGCATTCCCCACGAAGGAATTTGGTATTTTTAAAAAAATACTCGCTACTCTCTAGCATGACTCTCACTTTCTAGAAACAGAAAGTGTCCTCACCAATAAATTGTTAATTTGAATTTAAAAAGTAGGCGCGATTTTGCTTAAAATATTAATTAATCAAAAAAAGTTGTGTACTTAGCTTTGTGCTGATAATTCAGGGCGATTTCAACGCGTTCGCCTAGCGCAATTGCTGTCATGACAGGTATGTCATGTTTTTGCTCAATATTCCACAAGTCCACGAGAGTTAAACAACAATTTGGCAAAGGAAACGGCTTCATTTTTAGAATGGAAATGATAAGAAATGAAGCCAGTGGAATTGGGCTATTAGTCATAATGGTTACAGTAGTGGCGCCATCTATTTGAAAGTTTTGAAATGGCTACAGTAGTGGTGCCATTTATTGGTCAGTTTTCAAAATCAAGTAGTAGAGCCATCTATTGGTTAAAAAAACCACCGCAGCGCAGCAGCAGCGCCACTACAGCAGGCACAGAATATGTTACAGTCGTTACAATCGGCCAACTTTGAAGGGTTATATATTCTGAACTAAAAATCTGATTTGGTTGAAAGTAATTTTAAAATTTCATATTAAAAAAAAAATTTTGAAAAATGAAATTATTGATTTTTGCAATCTCATGTGTTATATGGGCACCACTGTGCAGTGATGGGCAGCACTTCAAACATTTTTGTTGGTTCTTTGCCACTTTCTAACATAAATTGATCAGGAATATACAAAATTTGGAGGGTTTCTCTGTGACGGCTTGACCGATTTTCTTACTTGATTATAATCAAGTGAATATTTTTGGGATCAAATCAAACCAAATCACACCCAGAAATTTATCTGACAATCAACAAATTTATTTCAGCAAAAGTAAGTGTATATTATTTTCGATAGTTGCTCCCTCCCCTCTTGACAGATGCAACAACAAAATTGTAATTCGCTTTTCAAACGGCCAAAGCCAAAAATATATGTGCGACACACAAACCGCAAAAGGCAACAGAAATAGAAAATGGATGGCAAAGAATTTCTAGCTGACTGAGCACTGAATTGGTAGTGGTGGTGGCCATATAGTCATCAGCTGTCTGACAGCACGACCTAGACCCACATTTCGCACCCAAAGCTATGGTTAACGGAAGCTGATACCCGTCGTGAAGTTTAGAGGCGTCATCAATCTTGGCGCAATGCCTCATTGGCATGGTCTGTGGTCTGTGAACACCTCCAAAAGAATTAGAATCAAACAATGGCCAATGGCAATTTGTTGATCCCCCGCGCTCTCCCCCACCTGTTGCTCAACGCTTCAGCGCCGCAAGAGACCTTGCCGAAAGAAACTGAAGCTGATTCTGGCTCGTAAATTTTCCCCGGGTGTTTCCGCTTCTAATCAAACACAAGGAATCGCAAAGTTTCTATTTGTTGTTGTTGGCTATCTAAGTACGAGTAGTACGTAATCCAATTAAATAGCAACCAGCTGACGGCATATGCCCCAGAAAAACACCAAAAAAACCAACTGTGTGAGGTGTCCCCAATTTGAGTCAACTGTTTATTTCGGTGACAATTATGTGACAATAATGGGTTTTTATCTGTGGGAATTGTACTCGGTTGCACCTACTTCAGGTTATTGGCATCGGAACTAACTGTTTTCCCTCCGATCACTGCCTTCCGGGGTATTGCACTCAATTATACACACATGACCAAGTGCCAAGTAAAACTGAAAATGGAATTTAACCGCAAGCCCAGAAGACATGAGAACCAGTTTCTGCCCTTCAGCTCATCTGTCGACACTTGCCACAGAAAGCAAAGGAAAAAGCGAAAAGAATGAATCTGCCATCGGATAATGTAGTGTGAATTTCTTTTTTATTAAACCAAAGGAATGTAACACAAAAAATTTAGCAACAAATATGCAGCATCTCACTTTTGAGTCTTTCTCGAATGTCAAAGTTGAGTCGAAAATTTTATTTGCCTGCAGCAGCTGCATGTGAAAATGCATTTTGAGTTTGCTTTTTTGTTGTGGCTGTGGCGTCATTTAGTTGGCTCATGGTTGGTTGCATGTGCGGCAAAACTTTTGTTGATGTGATACACTCTTTAAAGCCCAGGCACGGCGATGTGGAGTCCATGTCATATTCCATATGCCCTGCATAAAGTTGGCTTGGGTTTGGACGGCTTAAAAATGTTTTCGGTACGGAAGATTTTAGTAGGAGTGAAATTTGATTTGAGAGTCACGTGCCGCTGACGTCATGGAAGACTTTAAAAGGAGTTTAATTTGACCAAACTGTGACTAAACAGTGATTTAACCGTGACTATACAGAGACAGACAGAGAAGAAGAAGAAGAACAGAGACATAATAAAGACTAAACAGCGACATTATAAGGACTAAAGAACGACTAAAAAAGTGACTTAACCGTGACTATACAGTGACTTGACAAGGACTAAACAGAGACTTAAGAATGACTGAACAGTGACTAAATAGTGACTAAACAGTGACCAAACAGTGACTTAACCGTGACTATACAGTGACTTGATAAGGACTAAGCAGTGACTTAAGAGTGACTGAACAGTAACTCAACAACGACCAAGCAGTGACTTAACCGTGACTAAGTAGACACTAAAAAGTGACTAAATAGAGACTAAACAGTGACTTAACAATGACAAACCAGTCACTTAACAATGACCATAGGTTAGGTTGCGATGGCTGAGAGCGACAGGTCGCTCTCCCACTTAGGCCGCTATGGGCCCATTGCGATGCCATATTTATTCCCTGTTAACCCTTTTTTAAGACTGAGGCGGGTCCTCGGTACTGAACCATTGTGTGGACAGAATAAATTTTAATAGAGCTGGGATCTCTAGATCGGATGTCTCCGTGAGGCTGAGTAGGAGAGGTTGACCAAGTGCCCTTAGTCTTCTTCTACTTAAAGCGGGGCAGTGGCAGAGAAGGTGTTGTACTGTTTCCTCCTCTTCTTCATGTTTACAACTTCTACAGAAGTCATGGTGAGCAACGCCTAGGCGTGCTGCGTGTCTGCCAATAAGACAGTGCCCCGTGAGGGCTCCAACCAGAATCTATATGTGTTCTCTTCTGAGTCGTAAAAGTGTGTTTGTACGTTTTTGGTTGAATGTAGGCCACGTGAGTTTAGATACGTTACAGTAGGAAATGGTATCCCACCGATCCGTAGCGAGACGGAGTGTTTCAGCTTTTATAAGCAGCTTATGTGTTGCCATAGGCATCCCAATCATGCTCTTCTCTGAAAGGAGCTCCATTGTGGTTCCTATTCTGGCAAGTTTGTCCGCAGACTCGTTTCCCTCTATGTTGCGGTGTCCAGGCATATAAGGTGTATACTGAAATGTACTGCGATCTCTTTAAGAGATACGCGACAATTAGTAAGGGTTTTAGCATTGTTTGTATGTGAGTCAAGTGCTTTGAGGGCTGCTTGACTGTCTGAGTATAAAAATACGTCGCCTTCTGTGACCGTGAGTGTGTTAAGGTAGGTGGCGGCTTCTTGGATGGCTACCACTTCCGCTTGGTACACACTGCAGTGGTCGGGAAGGCGGAACGACAAGTTTAGATCTAGGTCGGGGGAGAAAACGCCCCCTCCTACTTTTTCGTCGAGCTTAGAGCCATCAGTGTAGATGTTAATGGCGTTGGCTCTGCTTTGGGGGAGGATTTCCCACACATGGCGGCTTGGGATGTAGACGTCGTATAGTTTGTCGAACGTCGTTTGTGGTATGCAGTAGTCTGTAGTTAATGGTATACTCGTTTGGTCTTCGAGTATGGTAGAGTGTCCAAAATTGCCCCTGTTCCAGGCATCAGACTCTCTTAGTCTTAAGGCTGTTGTGGTAGCCCGTTGCTTTGCTACAAGGTCTAGCGGTAGAAGATGAAGAATAGTATTAAGCGCTTCCGTCGGTGTTGTTCGGAGAGCGCCACTAATACATATCTCCGCACTTCTCTGTACTTTGTGGGGATTGTTCAGGACTGATTGTTTCCCGAGTGCTGGCCACCATACTAGTGATCCATACAGTAATATGGGACGAACGACCGGTGTTTATAGCCAGTGTACTATGGAGGGGGAAAAACCCCATTTGCGGCCTATTGCCTTTTTGCACGAGTATAAAGCGATGGTTGCTTTCTTTACGCGTTCGTTTATATTGTCTTTCCAGAGTAGTTTTTGTCCAGAACGACACCCAAGTATTTGGCATTGTCACCAAATGCAATATTTACTCCGTTAATTTTATAACAATGAAATAGTGACTAAAAAGTGACATAACAGTAACACCAATGTCTAAGGAGTGACTAAACAGAGACTAAACAGTGACTTAACAATGTAAAAACAGTGACCGAACAGGGACTATACCGTGACTAAACAGTGACTAAACAGTGACCAAACAGTGACTTAACAGATCTCAGAGATGGTAAGGAACAGAGGTTTGGCATGTAAGGGACAAATGCTTCTTATACTTGCAGGCAGATCAAGTTTATTTTCAATTTTTGCCACGCCCCCTCCCGCCCCCGCAATTTTGACGTCATATCTCCAACAGTTTTGTAGATAGATGATTTGTACCTTCTAGAGATAGTTAGTCATTAGCAATATGTATCAATTTGCCTAGGAAATGATAAAGATCGAATGAGCCGTTCTCAAGTTATGAGCAAATAAGTGAATCACCACCCGCCACCCCCTCCCACCTGAACGTTTTATTCAGAAATTCAAAAATTTTATATTATGCCGGCTCGAGGTCTCGGTTGCTGAAACTATATAGAAACCCCGGTTTGAATGCAATTCCGCACTCAAATTTACTGGTCTTTGTGTTAGAAGTGGAGAGGAAATCTCTCGCAGTAACATAGTCGGGGGTGCCACAGAAACCTCTTCCAACCAAATTCCAACCGAACTCCAATTCTTAGGTGCCACAGAAATTTGTTTTGGTTGGTTTCAAACCTCTGATGTTTTGTTAGGAGATTTTGCAAAGCTCTTTTCTCACTAGTGCCTTTTGTCGAAGTGGCGCCCTCTACATGACAGCTAGCGGATTAAGGGATGGAAACTAATACCTCATGTTTGGCACAAAGAAATTTTGCATTATATTGGTGGAGAATGCGACTTAAAGTTAAATTATTATTTAAAAATGCATCATAAAACATATAACACAATCAAAAAGTTCAGTTAATCATTAAATTAACCCACATCTAAAATAAGGGAAATTTTTTGTGGCGTAGATAGCTTTTTGCAATGGGGGGTGATGAATTTCAGAAATTTGTTTTTGGTTTTTTTTTCACTTTTGTTTATTGTTATCGGTAATAGTCTAGTATTCCGGCCTTCTATCAGAAAATTAAAAAAGAAAGAGTCGTTCGATAGACCGCGAATTCTTTAGAATTTTAATTGAAAAAAATTTCGGGTTTAATCTATGGTTTATTTTTAAAAGAATTTTGAAAAATGCAGGTTTTGTGTAATAGAAAAGTATGTACAAGCTTTTCGCCAAATGTCAAATAAATAATGAATTTAAGGTAATTGCCTAGTATAAGTCACCCTTAGCTCAAAAAATTCTTTTGATGGACCGTGAACTATCAAGAATTAACATGCAATAAAGTTTCGGCGATCAGCCATGGTTTCTTTTTAAATCTTTATCTTTAAATCAAAATTTAAAAATTTTAATTTGAGCTCAAATGCTTTTTCTAAAAAATGTTTTAAAGCGGGGTATAAAAAGGATGATTTATAAAATAATTTCTGGTTAAAAAGGGTTTTTCAAAAACACACAACCACACAAAACATTAAAAGGATCTCGCGGGATGTAAAGAGCGAACTGCCATTCCGTTTCCACAATTTTTGTCTAATATTTCCAAAATTTTTCAACTAATGGGGTCAAGGGGAAAAAGAATTTTGAAGCGAAGTATGGGAAAAAAGCGCCGCAGTCAAACATTTTTTTAAATCGACAGATTTTAAAAGTATTTATACAAAATCCGCTAAAGCAATAAACATTGAACTCTTGTTAACTTCCCACAGGAAAAAAATTTGCCACATTTTAATAAAAGTTTGGCTTATATTTTAATAAAATTAGGGAATTTTTCGGCCAAATTTGATCAACTTATTTTACGTAGGAAACAATAATTTGTGAGTTTAGCTGCTTCTAGGTCGGAAAAAGTTGCGCTTGTTCACAACTCTAAACAACTTATGCATTACACATCAAAAAGAGCTGGTTGCCTATACGGTACCGCTTCATCATCCTTTCTAGGAAACATTAGTTTTAGATTTAAGCCATTCAACATCTGCTTGGCTATTTAGCCAAGCTTTAGTCAAAATTTGCCTGTGAGAACTAAGCTTGGAAAATGGGAATAAAATTAAATTTTATTGTTAAAGCTCCGTACGCAGAAAGACAGAAATTTCCTTTCGTCACAGTATTTTAAATAATTGGAAACACCTTGGCTTTGCTTTGATGCTCATGTGCTGTTAGAAAGTGTTTCTGTCTATGTAAAATGCTGTGACGTCTGTCGTTCTGCGTACTAGACTTAAGTCATCACAAAATTTTTAATTTTATTATTTATTTGACATCGGATGAATAGCATAAATAATAGCAACAATACATATTTTTTATAAAACCTGAATTTTTCCAATTTAATTTAAAAAGAAAACAATTATGTACCAAACATGTACCCTGCGACTGTTTTGCATGAAAATTCTTTTTAAATCGCAATATATCGAAGGAAATTTTTAACAAGTTTCTGAGAGAAGGTAGGAATTAGTATTCCTTACTATTATAACCTTATCTTATTTATTAAATTATTTATTTTACAAAATTAGGTCAAGTTCATCTTCGATTTCGTCCCCTGTAATTCGATTTGTAAACTCAATGGGGGGGGATTGATCATCTTAATCTATCTCCCAAACCCAAAAAGCTATGTCAGGGTGAGATGGATTCTCGGGTTGTGGATAAAAAAGGGAAAAAACAGAAAAAAGTTTTTTTTGGAAAAATAGTGGTTTTTTGGAAAAGAGGCCGTGGCGGGTATAAATTAAGTTGATAAGGGGTAAAACCCACTATATAACACTTTAACGCTAGACCATTCTCCAAAAACTCAAAAATCGATTTGAAAACAGATTTTGACACAATAGGTGTGCCGGTAAATGTGGCGAGAGTTAAATGTTTGCGTGTGTGTAAGTTAGAGATGTAAGATATAATAAGGCGGGAGTATCGAGCATCAGTAATTGTTAGTGATGTATGAACTTGATAGATGAACTGGATGAACTGGCGCCATTTGTTGGTCAGTTTGGAAAATCCCTCAACATGCAGTTATTAAACGCAATCTCGTAGTCAAGTTATGACCAAAAAAAAAGTTCGCTGCCGCAGCGCAACAGCAGCTTGACTACTGTCAGTACAGAGTATATTACAGTAGGGCTTAACCGACTTTCTTACTTGTTTAAACTATGAAAGTAAATGTACGTCATAACTTATTTCGCAGACCTTATTGCCCAACAAAAGAAACAAATTTTACTTTTATATTTATCTATACCATTGCATACTTTTAGGAGCGTAATTGAAATTCTCTACCAAAATTGTATTCTAGGCGCAGATATTAATAATTATTTATAATAAAATTGTATAAATTAGCCTTCGCACCTCAGAGCATTTGAAAGTCGACTTCTCTCAATGATCAATTTATTTACATTTGCACGCAAACCAACACACAGTCATGAATATCATCATCATGTAATATCCAAGAAATGTAACTATAACGATGAGGCAACTGAATTATGACCGTTTGTCTGCCCGTCTATCGCTCCCTTTCAACTATGCCTAGTTAAGCCCCTCCGTTAAGCAGATGAAATCAAAAATTGACAATGCCTGAGTGAAGCAAGCATTTAGAATTTTGCATAAGAAATCATCTTAGAGACGCACATTATACACTCGGTCACGTTTGGTCATCGTCTGCAGTCGACTGAGCTCCACAAATGTCATGTGCAGGCACATAACGGAAATGAATTCCAAAAAAAAAAATCAGAAAAGAACACACACAAAAAATCTTGTGAAATGGTCCATTAAACAAGATTTTTCAGTCAACCAAAAGTGAGTGAGAGAAAGGTTGTGAAAGAACCAGAAAAATGGGCGGACCAAATGATATGCACAACGGCACAAATTTCTTCCTGGCATTGCCAAACTGGTTCACCGTGACCCACTTTAAATTAAAGACACAAAAACAAAATAAGCCTCGCGCGGACTTGTTAGACTCGACTTTAACACTTGAGATGCAAGAAATAAAAATCCCCCCGTCAACCGGTATGAGAGTAAGTTATTAAATTATAAATATAAACAGCAGTAACAACAACAGTGAGAGGGCATTATCCTAAAAGTCCGACAAAAATCCTAAAAATCAGTTTTAAAACTACAAATTGTTTATTTAAATTTTGTTCAATTTAAAACCTAAAACAACTTGGTAAAAAAAATTTGTGTTTAGAATTGACAGCATTTGAAATATATTTCCCCTTACCCGATGAGATCTTTCACTTTCTGGATGAAGCTAGCCTAGACCCCTGGTTATGAAACCCCGGCAGAGAAATAAAAGCCGCCATTTGAGAGAAGGGTGTTCTGTTAAACACCTTTTCCTTCAATGAAAAAAGAAGACTGATTCCTCTAAGAGAAAAATAGACCATTTCATACTTGAATCAAGAATGCTCTATGACAGTTTCGGAATTTTGTGAATGATTTGAAGTACAAATATCTAAAATATCAATTTTAAGTGGTTTAAGTCAGAGTTCAACAACCATTGCCCCTGGGGTGCCGAACATTCTTGCCATTCACACCAAATGTTTGCCAAAGTCATTCATCACAGTGAGAGACAGTCATATTCGGGGGTGCCACAGAAACCTCTTCCAACCAAATTAAAACCGAATTCCAATTCTTAGGTGCCACAGAAATTTCTTTTGGTTGGTTTCAAACCTCTGATGTTTTGTTAGAGAGATTTTGCAAAGCTCTTTGCTCACTAGCGCCTTTGTTCGAAGTGGCGCCCTCTACATACAGCTAGCGGATTAAGGGATGGAAACTAATTCCTCAAGTTTGGCGCCAGCAAATTTTTAAATTTTGCATTATATTGGTGAAGAACGCGACTTAAAATTGAATTATTATTTAAAAATGCATCATAAAACATATAACACAATCAAAAAAATTTCAGTTAATCATTAAATTAACCCACATCTAAAATAAGGGAAATTTTTTTGGCGAGTGATTCAGCCCTGTTTTTAGAGATGGAACATCAATTGGAACATCTGGTGCTCCATTTAGATTTTCTAATTAGAAAATGAAATCTCTAGAAGTTCTGTGGCACCAACGAATTTTTCGAGAGATTTACAAACCAACCGTCGGCAAAATCTCTAGAGATTTCTGTGGCACCCCCGATTTTCACGCTTTCTGCTTCTGTCCTGTCCCTTTGGCCGGCACTGGTCCAGTTATCCTAGTTTGTGTTATAATGTGAAATTCTGTATCCACGTATAATTTTTGTTAAAAATGTTTGATTTTGTGATTTTTGGAAAGTGGCCTTATAATGCTGACCTATAATGCCTTTGTGGGATGTTTGTCGAAATAAAAAAAAAAATATTTTAATTCGGGTACCAGCAGACTATAGGAGCTTGAGGTAAACATTACTTGGGTTAGGCATAACTGCAGAATATGCGAGTTCCATTCTCTTTCTATTTCGTGTGGTTGTTGTTGTTTTAGAAATGTTTTCTTCATTTGTATTGGTGTCTATGCGGCCGTAAGCTCGCTCTGGGCACCTCTAGCATTTCTCGTTTCGAAGATCTAGATGTTCATACTGACAGCCGGACAGACGGGCATGGCTATATCGAGTCGGCTGTCAATACTGATCAAGTATATACAGTAGGGTGTCCCAAAAAAAATAAAAAAAATTATGCACCGACATTTTCTGAAGCTATAGAGTTAGATTTTTTTTTCAAAAGAGTTTTGGGGTCGCAAAAAAAATTTTTCCCCAAAAAAAGTTGGTTTTATTAAACCAAATGATCATTTCTTGGAATCAGGTGAGCCAATAACTATTGTAGCCCTCGTCTTCAAACACAGTGGCAATTTACGAAAAAATTCAATATATGGTACCTAAATGAGCAAAAGCAAAGCCAAAACTTATGGTTTAGTAAAGTAAAATTTTGACATATTTCCCTAAAAATGTTGATTTGGGTACCTGATAGTTTTACAATAGAACGTTTAAGTACAAAAAAAAATTCTAGAGCTGAAGTCGTACTCGTATTCTTTGTCTTAATTTTCACATCAGAAGCGTACACATCTTTTTTTTTATTTAACGAATCTAATGAAAATGGGTGGGGATGGGATCTATAAAAGAAGACAAAAAACAAAAAACATTTATTTTCTCTATTTAGGGTAATTCAAAGAAGTTCAATAATTCATTGTGCTCATTCAAAAGGGAGTCCAGCTCACTATCGATGCAACTTCTTCTTCTTTATTGGCCTTCACAACCGTTCGACGGTCTCGGCCTCTGCAATTAATGCCCTTCAGTCTCTTCTGCTCCGGGCAATGGCAATGTCTTCCCACACCTGGTCGTCCCATCTTAGTGGTGGTCTCCCCCTCTTGCCGCTTCCTTTTTTACTAGAGCTTTTTCGTCTATCCGGGTGACATGTCCTAACCAGCTCAGCCGCTGTTGCTTTAAGCGCTTGACCAGACGGGTGTCGAGGTACTTCGTCTTGTCCTCAGATGAGAATGCCTCTTCTTCGACAATACGACTCGCGTTAGGCAAATTGAGGTTATTGTAGCCTCACCGCCCATAAGGTAGATTTGTAAGAATTAATGTGGTTCGTTTGGAATTGGCAGCAATGAGCCTACTTAATGGTAGGGGAGAATGGGGGTTCTGAGCCGCTGGGGGTTGTGAGCCACTCGAATATTGACCACACAAAAAAAATATATTTAAACTTTTTGTTTATGACATGTGTCTTCCTTCTTATTACCTAACTTTTGGCAAGCAACCTATCAGTCTACACCTTCTTTAAGTTCGTGAACCAGAACTCGACTTTTTTTAAAAAAAAAAGTTTTTTTTTTCATTTTTGACTTGTGAATACAACATTTTTTTCGTAATAACAAAAGTAAGTATGAGGGAAATATCTTTGGTCAATTGCCTTTTCGATAGAAAAATGTGTTTTTTTTGTAACAGTTTCTTTTTGGTTATGTGACGTCACCAAAAAAAAGTGAGATATGGGGGGTTGTGAGCCACTTTGAAAAAAAAATCGGTTTTGACTTTCAAAGAGAATATTGCAATGACGCTCAATAAAACAGAGGAAAAACTCTCCAAAGAAGTAAAAAAAACTTTAAAAAAGGCAAACAAAAGAACAGCCACAAGCAAAAAGTGCTCGTATATAAAAAAAAAACAAGCCTGATGCCGTCAATCAATTTTCACTCTTTATTGATATATCTTAATTCAGAATTTGAGAAATATTGTTCACATTTTCATTTAATAAAAAATAATGGCTTAAAAAACACGAATTTTGAACTTTTAGATGGGTGGCTCACAACCCCCCACAAATTTTCGAAATGTCAAAAAATCACCTTCTTTTTCAATATGAAAAAAAAATAAAAAAAAAAAATAAAAAACTATTGATTAGAAAGTTTTGTGCATCTGGTTTGCCTGGGTTGCCTACAAAAGATAACGCGCGAATGTCTGCGTGTGTGGTTGTACGGGCAGAAAGTTTACAGAACAATAAAGTACTTGATTTTTTAGGCCGGGGTTTACGCCAGCGCTCCTGCCCGGGTCAACACTGGTTTCCTCGTCCGCCGGTTAAACCGAAATTATGTTCGAAAAAATTTCATATCAATAAAAAGCCGATATGACAAACTTGAATTTGACCTGTTCGAAAATATCAAAGTGATCTTTTCGGCAATATCAAAATGATATTTTTCAGATTAAATTGATATTTTATAATTTCATTATTATAAAACGAAAAAATTACAAATTGTAATTCAATACTACTAAGATTTGTTTTAGCTAAGCACTTTTTCTTATTGTTTTATAGAAACAGAAAAATAACGAACTTATAATATCTTGAACCCGATTTGACAAGGGATCGAACTCGGGACCACCTGCCCACAAATTGGCATGGCATCTTACCGCACTAAGATGTCAGGCATGCGTGTGAAAACATGGCTGTGAGCATACTTTTACATTTCTTTATGTTGCTTGAAATTTCGATTTGAACTCTATCTGTCTCTTTCATCTTCGCATTTTCTATACATGCCTTTCCGATTGTGAGAGTTACGAAAATAAAAAACAATATACGTTTAATCTTTTCTTTTGATAATATTTATGGTTAAAATGAAATGTTATTGTTTGGAAATGATATGAAAAAAATGATATTTGACAGCATATCAAATTAACCAGCTCATATCAAATTGATATGGATCTTATTTTTATACCCTTGCACATTGGGCCAGCGGGCCGATTTTTCGACGAAAATTCAAGTTTTTTATAGAATGTAAACCTATTTTAATAATAAAATTTTAATAGTATATACTTTGACTAAAATGAATCAAAAGATTTTAATTGTTTTGATGCATCCCTGAAATTTTGGCAGCCCTTTAAAGTCAGCTGTTTGATTGCATGCGTGAGAAACTAAAAAGCGCGGGAAAGTTTTTGTTTACTTGCGAGCGTGCCAAAATTATTGTGGCTTAAACAATTTTCACTAAAATTATGGAAAAGAAAGACCAAGGTATGTAGAATATTTGTATTAAAAAAGATTTTGTTCATGTTTGTTAATGTGTATGTTGTGTGCGATTATTTGTGTTGTCCAAAAGTAGAAAAAAGCTAACCTGCTAACCCATCTGTTGTGGATTATAACTAATTTTGTGCCAAGTTGTGCCAAAAAGTAATTATGTGTCATTATAGTGCAAAGTGTATATAAACTAATTTTAAAAAGCTTTTTTGCTCCATTTTGCTCCGATGTGTATAAATCCCTAATATTGTAGCTGTGGTTGAGTTCGCCTTGGAGGAACTGCTTGATATCTACATACAAAACAAACCGTTTCGAGTTGGATTTATGACGAACTGAAAGAATTCGACTTAAGCACAGAGAAACAGGATGAAATATATGACATATATGTTCTTGTATCCATTGTTTCCAATGTCGGCAACAGTCCTTAAAGTGTTAATGCACGGCTACTAAATAATAGAAACATAACACCTTCCATTAGGTTCTTGGCGAGAACGCCTCAGAGGCTCGCAACAAATACTATAAGAGCGACAGGAGGTTACATGCTCGAAAGAGTACACGGCAGAACAACATGGCAGAAGTTTTCCACAGAGCAATGGATTCCTCAGATCCTCTTGTGTCGAGCATCTATCTAACAAAAAGATTGGGTCAGCAAAATAAAGTACCCCTACCAGCAGACGTAATCGAACTTTTGGAATCACCAAACATGCTATATTTTTGTAACATGAACAATAATAACAATGTTCCCTTATTTATAGTCATTTTGAATGCATTGTTATTTTTTACTTATTAATATTAAGGTTAAGTGTTAAAAAAATGAATTAAAAACATTTGTTGAATTTGACGAGTGCTAGCACTATTAATTACCGTACAAGTATCAATAAGATGAAACCTATCTCATATGGGCGGATAGGGAAGGCGTGGTCAGATCGGTCTGATATTTGGATATATTTTTATGTGCATCGACACTATCATATGTACCAAATTTCAAGAACCTAGCTTTACAACTTTAATTTTCGTCGAAAAATCGGCTCGCTGGCCCAATGTGCCTTGGAGAGGGTATATTGAAATTGTCCGGATGTTTGTAACGCACAGAAGGAAGCATCTCCGACCACATAAAGTATATATATTCTTGATCAGCATGACGAGCTGAGTTGATATAGCCATGTCCGTCTGTCCGTCCGTCTGTCCGTCCGTGTGTCCGTCTGTCCGTCCGTCTGTTTCTATGCTATCTCCTCCCTCAGTTTTAAAGCAATCGTAACCAAACTTTGCACGAAGTCTTTTGGTATAAATACGCTGCACATTTGTCGGAACCGGCCGGATCGGATGACTATAGCATATAGCTGCCATAGGAACGATCGGTTGAAAAATTAGTTTTAGTGAGAAAAACTTTTTTGTTTTCAATGCTATCGCTCCCAACCCTCGTATTTTTAAGTTTTCTATGCTTCCACATAATTTCAGCAAGTTTTATGCAAATCGGGCAACTATATAGTATAGCTGCCATACAAAAGATAGGTCAGAAAAAAAGTTTTAGTATGAAAAACTTTTTTGTTTTCAATGCTATCGCTCCCAAACTCGTTACTGGTCAATATTATATACATATAATATATGATTCTGTGAAGCTTGATCCAAATCGGATGACTATAGCATATAGCTGCCATTGGAACGATCGGTCGAAAAAATAGTTCTAGTGAGAAAAATTTTTTTGTTTTCAGTGGTAGAGTCTTTATACGTTCCAGTTATGCATATTATAACATAACAACATAATTTGATCAAAATCGGATGAATATATCGTATAGCTGCCATATAAAAAAACTGACAGACAGAAAAAATCAAAAGCTACACGGAATTTGGGTTCTTTTACAAATTTATTTTTTTCATTACTCTGGAGTTTGAAATCCGGCTTGGACTGCAACACGATTGGAATGATATTTTAGACGTTCCGCCACGTAACGCGTGTAAGGCAAGGCCTCTAAGACTTACTTGTATTCAATCTGCTAAAGGCACAATCCACTATTTGCTTGCTTGTAATTCTCAAGTTCTAATTCAACGCAATCGCTATTTATTCGGGCAACAGATTCGCGTTCGTGTAGATTTTCAACACCAGCGTTAAGATTTTGTAAATCTAAACGTACATTTAGAAATCCCACGTCACGTGTGACAACCACTTGCTAAACGAAATAATATGTGAACTGTGGTATCGATTCTATGAATTAAATTATTGGGGAAATGAGCTGATTTTTAATGTCGTGTAGACTTTGCCTTTCGTAATTCCTACACGTCATGTAGCTTTCCACACGTCCCGTGTGGCTTTGAATTCTACACCCGTGTGCAATTTAACAGGGTGAAATACGTTGCGTTTAGGTTTGACGTTCTACACGCGCCGTTAGCCAATTTTGTTTTCTCGGTATATAAACTTCGGTCGCGCCGAAGTTAGCTTTCCTCTATTTTTTTTCTGTGCACGTTGTAAATTCTTTACTAGATTACTTAAGACGTCCCTACCTGATACCGAACTGCGCATATGAGGCCACTGCGATCGGTTCAGTCCACGGCCTCTCTCTTTGCAGCTTAGTATAATTAACAAGGTAGAGTCGTCAGGAATTCACCATGCGAGAAAGATACACCAAGAGAAATCTAGCACGAATCGGCGAGACAGAAATCGGCTTCAATTTAGATTTTTTCTTCTTGATTTTTTAGGGCGAAATCTGCTTGCATAGGGGAAGACATTTAATGTTAACTTCGAACGTCTCAGAAATTCGTGCTTGATTTCAGTATTTTCGTTTTGGATCCAAGAATATTCCGTATTACCGTACTTTTGATATCAAAACTGCTTGATATCAAGCACGATCGGCTGGGTTTTTTCTTTGAGTGTACCAGTTGATATGAACATGTGAGAGCACGTTGACATCCCCTTTGCCACCATTGAACTGGTACCCCAAAAAGAGGCAGCCTACTTCAATGACTTTACCTTGTATGATTCCATGGGGGCGATTAACAAGATAATATGGGAAATTAAATGTAATATGTGAGTGATTAAATATCTAGGTGATTATTTGTGTCGGTGATTCTTTAATATAGGGGTGCATTATAATATGTGGGTGATTAATCAATATGTGATTATAGGCGTAGTCCTTGTTGCCCAAAATTGATACCTCACAAAATTTACTAGTAAATATCAGTGTTTGACTTTTCTCACACATTCTTCTTATATTCTCAAATAAGTATTTAACTGACTTTTTAAATGCATAAACTTCTTTTTTGTTCACTCAACCAATTGCAAACTGCAACTTTGCGCAAGGGTTAAGAGAGTTTTAAGTCCAATGCGTTTTCTTTGTCTAAACAAGAACAAACACAAATAAATAAACTATGTAGTCTGTATTTCAAAGTAGTTGCGTCGCTTGCTTTGCGGTTGCCAATGCTGCAATGAGAACAAGACATTGCATTAAACCAAAGCAACAAAAATCGTTTGCGGCAACCAAAAAAAGAAACGACACAAAAGCAACAACTACAACAACTGGACTCGATGCAAATTAGAAAACTTCACAAAACTGGAACAACACAGACCAAAAGCTAGAAACTGAAGATAAACGCTGTTCGTGCAATTGCCGGGAGCTGTGAACTGTGTGCTGGACCAATCCCAATTGGTCAGGCGACAGCAAATTGTGTTAACTGCAGCTGCAACACATTTACAGTTTTTGGTACTATTAAGCCAATTAATGTACGGAAACCGGCGAGAAGTATCATAAAACACTGTCACTTTTGCCGATTTTCCATTTGCTGCACAATTAGCAATTAACCGGATGGAGATGGCCGGTCCAGTGCATTCTTGTGTACAAACCTTGACCATGAAACACGCTCGCTCATCAACAATTGCAAACATTTCCAAGCCAATTAAAGTGACTGAAAATGAGTTAGAAATTGAAATTGCTTAAGCCATCAGTTGATGGTCAATGGCACTCCGGTTACAGTTACAACTCTATATAGCTGCACGTACTCGTGGTTGGCAATCCAACTGGTTTTTTGTCACACCAAACCAACCCAAATGGAGCTGTATCTGTCAATTAGCAAAACCATCCACAACGACAGCAACAACAGCAACATGATAGTGCACTGAACTTGTTACGCTCAACCATTTATTTCGTGTTTAGTTAATAAATTCATTGTTTATGATTTGTTTTATGCTTAACTGTCACATTTGACACACATAATTGTACTATCTCAGAGCTGTAAAGCTGTAAAGGAATTAACCCACTGACGAACCCGTGCCAGATGTAAATTAATTAAATTTGAGATAAGCTGAATAAATCTAGTCAGTTTGTTATTTATTTATAAGAAGAAGAATTACTCTTTTTTTGGGGATCTGAAATTATTCAGTAAATAAAACATCAAATTGGGGTGGTAAGTGGGTGGGAATTGTAAGGAAATCCAAAACAGCAAAATCGTAACGTGGAATAAGCAAAGTACCAAAGCGTTGATTTCAAGCCTTTGAATCTAAGATTCCACTTCTGGGCTCTTCGGGGACCCCAATTTAAAAATTTATTTTTAACGTTTTTTAACGTTATTGCGGAATTCTAAAAAAATTAATATAAGGTGACAAAACAAGGAAATAGCCCCACTATTAACACACAATTTTAAAAAAAGAAAGAAGAAATAATATTTAATATTATAAAAAATAATAAACAAGATTTTTTTTATATATTCAATATAAATTCAATAAATTATAACAATAAGGGGAATGGCAAATATGCGCCGTTTTGTTCGATGACGAGTTCCCAACGAGATGCCAACTTCATAATGCCCCTCTTATCTGAAGCCTCGAGAGCCAATTTTCACAGGTCTCTTTGTTGGGACCACCAACTAAGTACTTATTTGATAGAAAAAGGTTATATAAACGTGGTGCGAGATCCGGACTATACGGTGGATGCAAAAAGAACCTCCCATCCGAGCTCCCGGAGCTTCTGGCGCGTCACCAAAGATTTATAAAAAAGGTTTGGCGCGGGGTTTTTTTTATTGGAAAACAATTCGGCCTCTGTTGATCAAAGATGGCCTCTTCTGCATGAGTGCTGCATTCAAGCGGTCCAGTTGTTGGCAGTACAGGTCCGAATTGAGCGTTTGGCATAGGGGAGCAGCTCATAGTGGATGATTCCCTGCCAATCCCACCAAACACACAGAAGAACCTTCCTGGCCGTCAATCCAGGCTTGGCCACCGTCTGGGCAGCTTCACCGCTTTTCGACCATGACCGTTTGCGCTTCACGTTGTCGTAAGTGACCCACTTTTCATCGCCAGTCACCATCCGCTTCAAAACGGGTCGATTTTGTTGCGATTCAGAAGCGATTCGCATGCATCCATACGGGCAAAAATGTTTTTTTGCGTCAAGTCGTGTGGCACCCATACATCGAGCTTCTTTTTGAATCCAAGCTTCTTCAAATGGTTTAAAACGGTTTGATGACTCATGCCCAGCTCTTGGCCGATGCTACGGCTGCTACTATGCCGGTCTCTTTCGATCAATTCAGCGATTTTATCGCAATTTTCGACGACAGGCCTTCCGGACCGTGGCGCATCTTCGATCACCTCTGCACCAGAACGAAAACGTTGAAACCATCGTTGTGCGGTGGAAATGGAAACTGTATCGGGTCCATAAACTGCACAAATTTTATTGGCAGCATGAGATGCATTTTTGCCTTTATCGTAGTAGTACTGTAAAATATGCCTTATTTTC
The DNA here is from genome assembly GCA_018904235.1 of Lordiphosa stackelbergi. Taxonomy (NCBI): domain Eukaryota; kingdom Metazoa; phylum Arthropoda; class Insecta; order Diptera; family Drosophilidae; genus Lordiphosa; species Lordiphosa stackelbergi. The sequence continues at coordinate 25,996 of JAEIFU010000319.1, read as the reverse complement.
TCTTTATTTTGCTCCATGACGCTATAACTCACGAACGACTAAAAACAAAACAACAATAAATCAAACACGTGTTAGCGCGTGAAAAGAGCTTTCCAAAAAGCTCTAGCGTGAACCGATGCGACGAATACAATACGCGCTTTTCAAAAGACAAGCTTGTGGACACAACATTTTTTGACAACCTTATATAACGCATTCATTAGTTAACAATTTTTGATTTTTTTTTAATATTTAGTACAAAGTCCTGGAAATATTTCGGACCAGTACTCTGTAATTTCTTCCCAAAGTCATCCGATAGTGGGCAACGTTATAAACGTTCACAAAGTTTGCCCAGAATCATTTCATTGCTTTCTTGCTGGTGTGTTTGGGGTCATTGTCCTGTTGAATGACGGCATTTCGTATTCTGCAAAGAGAAGCATTACTGTCTCTATGATATTCACGTACACGTGCTGATCCATGATGGTTTTTATCCAATGTATTGGACCTACTGCATATATGGAGTTCTCCATAATAGGAGAAGCAGGCACATCCCATTACACTATACACCCTCCCTGCTTAATGGTAATTGTGGTGTACTGGGGTTTGTATTCTGTGTTCCTTGGACGTCTAACATATGATCGAGATCCCTTTCCATCGAACATAACCATTTTGGACTCATCTGACCATAGAATATTCCTCCATTGTTGGCATGATCGTTGGCAAACATCGTGCGCTTAGTTTAAACGCGACACACAAATAAATGTTGATTCTGCATTAGACAGTATATGGCTACGAAAAAAATGTGTATAGTAGAGCATCCGTGAACCGTGAGTGTTTCGTGAGTGAGCCAAAGTCCAACATCGTGAATATATTGTGTACTCACGAGAAACTTAAAATTAAGTTTGCGTTTAGAAAATGTTTCTGAAATTTTGGAATTTTCGTTAATTCTATCTTGCGTTACAAATCAGCTAAGAATCGGTTAGAGCCAATTCAAATATAATTATATTTTTCTATTGAAAAGCGGAACGTTTATTTGTTTATTTATATATTGTATGCTTATAGTTAAAACTACAGCTACAAAGGGGGGACAGCCATAGCTACTGTGGCTTTCGGCTGATTCTTTTCGATTTTTATACACTTGAAAAGTGTATTATAATTTTGCCCAGAAGTTTGCAACGCATAGAAGGAATCATCTCCGACCACATAAAGTATATTTTTCTTGATCAGCATGACGAGCTGAGTCGATTAAGCTTTGTCCGTCCGTCCGTCCGTCTGTCTGTTTCTACGCGAACTAGTCCCTCAGTTTTGGAGCTATCGAGCTGAAACTTTGCCCGGAGTCTTCTTTTTACTGCACGCTGCTAATATGTCGGAGCCGACCGGATCGGATGACTACTTCTTGTAGCTGCCATAAAAATGTTCGTTCGGAAAATGGGTTTTAGTAAGAAAAAACTGTTTTGTTCTCAATATTACTGCTCTCAAACCCGGTCATGGGTAATATTGAATTTTTTAAGCTGATCTGCGAAGTTTGGTCGAAGTCGCTAACCGTTGAGACAAGCTATTTCAAGTGTATCAAAACTTCCGTACAGACGAAGTTAGCTTTGCCTTTCTCGTTTTTTTACAATTTGATTAAAAATACAGGTTGATATAATGATGCACTTAAATTTAAAGTGACAGAGTGTGTACTATTGTATATTGAAATTAATAGTAATTAGAGCATATGAATAATATCCGATGATTTAAGGAATTTAATTATATCTAGAAGGTTTTTTGAAGAAGGATCTGTAAGGAGGGAGGTTAGGTTTCGGTTGGGGATGCAGTTCCGTTGTCTTTGCAGTAAAATACACTCGTTTTGGACGTGCTTTATTGTGAGAGGTTCAGCTGAGTTGCATAGGTGGCAGTAGTTGCTACTGTTTTGCAAAAACCGATGTTCGTGGGTGAGCCTTATATGTCCGAGTCTAAGTCTTATAATTCCTCTTTTTAGTTATTAGGTGATTTATGTATCTTAATGTCTGTTTTATTAATATTCTGAAGATGTGATGAGAAGTGATGTCGTAGTTCTTTTCGCTGCTTCGTCAGCCTACTCGCTCTAATATTCCGACATGACTCGGTATCCAAAGGATTTTAATTTTAGAAAATCTTATTAGGAGAGCTATGACATGAGGTTTGACATGTATGGGACAAATGCAGGCAGATCAATTTTATTTTCAATTTTTGCCACGCCCCCTTCCGCCCCCGCAATTTTGAAAAAACGTCATATCTCCGACAGTTTTATAGATAGATAATTAGTTCTTTCTAAAGATAGGTAGTCATTGGCAATATGTATCGATTTGCCGAAGAAATGATAAAGATCGGATGAGCGGTTCTCAAGTTATGAGAAAACGAAAGCGTAAGTTAAAGTCGGCTCTAACCGACTTCGATATACCCGTTACTCATAAAAAAAACATGTTTAACAGTGTTCCCGCGTTCCTTAGTGTGACCATCCAAAAAGTATGCAACATTTTTTTAGGGTGGTAGCGGGGAGGGCTTGCTTCAATTTTTCCGTCCGTCTGTCCGTCTGTCTGTATGAACACCTAGATCTCAGAGATGGTAAGAGATAGGGGTTTGACATGTATGGGACAAATGCTTCTTTTATCTGCACGCAGATCAAGTTTGTTTCCAAATTTTGGCCACGCCCCTCCCGCCCCCCGCAATTCGGAAAAAACGTTATATCTACTTTGTTTCGTTAAATTCTCTTAGGAAGACGTCTTTGCCTGTTTTCGATTTGATAAAGGATCGAAGGTGCTATCTATTGTTTCTTCTTTAAAGTGCCAGGGGGTGATCCTTTAGACACAACAGCAGAGCTTTATTTTGCTTAATGTAAGAGAAATGTATAGGTCGATTTACTTAGTTTTTAGATTCATCATACAAGAGTCCGAATTCTTATAAAGAATATACAGATGCGAAAAAATAATAGCACCCCAACAACAACACATTTTGTTCTTGATAATGCTATTACTGATGCGATTTTTTCAAATTTTGTTTTTTTTTTAATATTGATTCCCCTTAAACAAAACCAGTGTTACTGTTCTTCAAATTTCTGTCAATATATTTTTTTTTGGGGATTTTAAGAAAACAGCCCCCAAAAAAACACCGAAAAAAAAAAATACATAATGCTTAAGAAAACATTACAGTTTTTGAGCTATTTAACCACAGAGCTTAAAAGTAATAGCGTGTACAACTTTTTTGATTTGAAATTATGTTATACTTGAAGTTAAAATTATAAAATATGATCTAATAACTAACTAACTAACTAACTTGTAATAACTATTAATTGAGGGCTCTACGAAATTAGGCCCTAAAAATAAAATGAAATAAGGCCCCAACAATTTATATAGAAAACAAACGGCGATCAAGTCAGCCTGCAACGCGGCTCTCAAGGCTATTCCGGAGAATGCCTTCCGTGACGCCTGCAATGCTTGAAAATCGCGCTGCCAGCGCTGCATCGACGCAGAAGGAGTCTATTTTAAAAGTTTTTAAAGAATTGTAACGATTGGCTCAATAAATTTTTTTAAATAGGGTTCACAAATATGTAGATCTTATGGTCCTTAGTGAGATCGGAAGCTTCTAGCCTTAAAGATATTTCAAAACCAGCATTTGCAAGAGTACAGACTAAGTCAGCTTAAACTTCTATAATTTTCTACTAGTCAAATTACGTTCAGAAAGCTTTTTAGATATTATCTAATATTGAAAGCTCATTTCCTTGAATTAATTTTAAACCTGTTTTAATTTGCATAGCTGAAAACCGCATCAGCTTATAGTTGTATTTTATAGTCTGTGTTTTATTCTAAGAATTCTATGATTCTAAGAAATGCTTTCCCAGCGTATCATGGGTTAAGGTTAAACTGCGTGTTCAAAACTAAACATATTGCAGATAACACCAAATGTGTCGGGCAATGTTACTGATGTTTGTGAAGCACACACATCTGCTGGGAGAGAGAGGGAGAGTAAATTATTTTTAGTATAATGTGCGGATCATCATTTAGCATCAGAGAAACAGTTGTGTTTGGTTTGTGAGGCGGACAAGTGCGGAAACGGACAATGTATAATAAATTTATAGTATTCTGTGCACTCGGAATGTTTATCATTTCCATTGTGAGTGCAGAGCAAGAATTAGTATCCACGACAACACCTAAGCAGGAGGCGTCATCCAAGCTGCTATTGGAAATACACTATGAGGCTCTCTGTCCGGATAGCATGTTTTTCATACGCCGTAGACTGTATGATGCTTTGCAGGATAACAATTGGTGGCCGCATACGGAATTGAAACTGTATCCCTTTGGCAAGGCGGGTGTAAGTCAAACACAATCACTAAGCTTAGGGTGGTTCCTTTAAACTACTCTTTTGGAATCTCTTTCAGTTCTACAACAACACTGCGATTGGTGAAATGGAAGTCTTTTGCCAGCATGGAGCTCCGGAGTGCGAGTTGAATGCTTTGCATGCCTGCATCCTTGAAACCTTGGACTTCCGATCCGCCTTTGATCTTATCCATTGTATGCTGCGTTCCTTTTCCAATCAAATTGACACATGTGCCCAACATCTAAAACTGGATGTCAAGGCTGCCCGGGAGTGCAAAGCTACACGAAAGACAGCTGATATTCTGCAACCCTACGGCCAGAAGACATTGGCCTTGGGCTTATCCTTTGTGCCCAGCATTGTGTTTGAGAACGTAAGCTTTAACTTATCCTCTTTGTTTTCTCACATCTCACATCTGTCCCTGCCTCTACTTTTCAGAACTTCCAGCCCTACGAGCAGAGCAACATTCGGTATAATTTCGAGCAATATTTCTGTCAAGAGTATGAGAAAAAGTTTAACATCAAATTGCCCACTTGCAGTTTATAAAGTGACAAAACTAATAAATTTTCCAACGTCTTGTTTACCTTTCGCCTTTGCGTTATACATGGGCAATCTGTGTTTGTTTAGCTTATCAGTTTGAGTTTGCATACAATTCCCGCAGTCCTCGATGACGATAAGACGCAAGTGACTAAATTTAGATATAATGTTGACCCAGACCAGGGTGTAGATTTGACGAAATACGTTGCGACCGATTAAGAAGAAGGTAAATACAGGGTCTGAGTTGTGAATGGTCAGAAAAGGGGTTGCAAATTTTAATGAAATTGTTATAAATGTATTGAAATGGTTTTTGGGAAAGTTTTTGAAAGATAGGCATTTACAGAAAAGATTCGAAAACAGAGATTTGTTGTACATGAATTCAACACTGACAAGGCCTACGTGGCCTTTGCTTCTTATATGTAGTGGGTATGGGTTTCAGTACTGAATTCATGGCTAAATTTTATGCACAGAACAAAAAATTCGAGATATTCGGAATAAATTTAATCCCAAACAATGTCAGAGGTAAATCAATCCCCGATTTTCATAAGTACGGATTTTTCAATCCCTGGATACTTGTCTTGATCACCCGGTTTAGCTTAGCAGAGCTTGACTTAAGCTCGATATAGGATTATTTGAACCACACACAGAATTAATATTGTAGCGAATTTAGGACCTGACTCCAGGAACTAGATCTTTGGAACCGGATTCGGTACTCAGGGCAGCGGTTCTGAGTTATCGATCAACGATGATAGGCGAGTCTCGTGGTTTAGGCCGGGTTTACATTGGGGCACACTGTAACCGTGTTGTCTGTGACGCACTGTGACCAAAAGTACTCAAAAGGCCAAAGTGTTTACATTGGCGACACAGAAATTGCATGTCACAGCGCTGTGCCTGCGCTGTGACTATCCAAATGAGTACTTATGATGTGAACGCTTCTGGTCGTCGTCACAGTGCGCCACTGTGCTCACAAAAGTGAATATTGAACTGTTCGTGAGCTTCGAGCCAGATCCGCATACATGAAGCAAAAGATACCGGGAACAATCGAAAGAGAACAATGGAGACGCCCAAAATTGTAAATAGCGATCGACTTGTGGCCATGCAGTGGAATGCCGGATTGATCCCTAAGCTTATTGATTGCCAATTATAAAAATCGTGATGCCAAGGAGTCTAGCTGGCTAACAGCATTGCCGATCAGCTTGCCGTTGTCGAAAAATTGAACAGTCCTCTTATCCTCAGAGCCTTTAGCAATATTAAGCCACGCAGCAGCTGTACCTGGAATCTTGCTTTTGTCGAATGAATCAAAGTGGATAATATGCAGAAACAGGTGTTAATGAAGTCCATGTTGGATGCCATGTGTGCAATATCCACCTGAAACTTATCCTATGCTCTGAATTCGGTGACTATATAGCGTCCAATTTGAGTAAATTCGAAGATGAGTCAATTGAAGTCAATTGGATGAATTTGACCAAATTGAAGGAGTGGAGAATCTCTTTGAGATTATGAGGTTCTGGAGGATCTTAAAGATATTAGCTTCGACATTAAGTGCTATAGCCACAGCTCGGGGGCCGGGAGCTATCATTCGGCTCCGGCTCGTGAGCCAAGACTCGGCTCTGAGCTGTGAGCCACAGCTCGTGAGCTGGGAGCCATCAACCGGCTCTCGGCTCGTGAGCCCCAGCACTTTGTTCTACGCTGGGAGCCACAGACTGTGTGGTCGACTTTTACAATCGCGAAATAATACCAAAGAGGATTAGTAAAAAATGAAGAACGTTAACCAATCAAGTGAAAAATCCTGGAAGGATCAATGCATGAGCGCAATTTGCAGCTAACGGGTCTCCATGGTAATAAGATCGCTAATTACTTAAGAAACTGTTTTTCAAGTTTACAAATGACCGCACATAATAACATTGCCATCAATTTGACAATACTGAACCGCGATAGATACCATGGATGACCAATGCTAAAGAATATGGTCAAGATCATAAGAATCGCTTTAAACCACTTTCCTTTACTGACAAGTCATTCAGTCGCGGAAAAATACCACAGAGGATCAAAAATAGTAACTATGCGAGACAAAATGTACTTCCAACCAGTGGAAAATGCCAGGATCAATGCATGAGCGCCATTCGCAACTAACGGATCTCCATGGTAACAAAACCGCTAATTACTTAAGAAACTGCTTTTCGAGTATGCAATTGACCACACATAATAATGTTGCCATGAATTTGACAATACTGAACCGCGATAAACATTATGGAAGACCAATGCCAAAGAATATGGCCAATGTCATAAGAATCGTTTCAAACCACTTTCCGTTACTGACAAGTCATTCAATCGCGAAAAAATACCAAGAGGATCAAAAATAGTATCTATGCCAAGCAAAATGTACTTCAAACCAGTGGAAAGTGTCAGGATCAATACATGAGCGCCATTCGCAGCGAAGGGATCTCCATGGTAAAAAAAACTGCTAATTACTTAAGAAACTGCTTTTCCATGTCAACACAGAACTACGTTGCCCTGTTTATGACAATACTGAATGCTAAAGAATAAAAACGCAATATGTCTTGAACTGTGATGCAAAACAAACATGGCTATATCGACTCGTCTATTGACGCTGGTCAAGAATTAATATTATTTATTGGGAGGTCATTTTTGATCCTTTCGGTATTATTCCGTGAATGAATGATTTGTCAGTAACGGAAAGTGGTTTGAAATGTTCCTTGTGATCTTGACTATATTCTTTAGCATTAGTCATTACTATTTTATTATAATTTGTGGTATTGGAAAGCAGTTTCGTTAGTAATTAGCGGTCTTATTACCATGGAGAACCATTAGCTGCGAATGGCTCTCATGCATTGATCCTAGCATTTTTCACTTGATAGGGAGTACAATTTGTTTGGAATTGTTACTATTTTTGATCCTCTTTGGTATTTTTGCGCGATTTAATGTGGTTTAAAGCGATTCTTATGATCTTGACCATATTCTTTAGCACTGGTCTTCCATGGTATCTATCGCGGTTCAGTATTGTCAAATTGATGGCAATGTTATTATGTGTGGTCATTTGTAAACTTGAAAAACAGTTTCTTAAGTATTTAGCGGTCTTATTACCATGGAGATCCGTTAGCTGCAAATTGCGCTCATGCATTGATCCTTCCAGGATTTTTCACTTGATTGGTGTTAACGTTCTTCATTTTTTACTATTTTTAATCCTCTTTGGAATTATTTCGCGATTGTAAAAGTCGACAGTCACGGTAAATGGGTTAGAATAACTCGCGAACCACACAGTCTGTGGCTCCCGGCGTAGAACAGAGAGCTGGGGCTCACGAGCCGAGAGCGGATCACGTGCTGTGGCTCACGAGCCGAGAGCCGGTTGATCGCTCCCAGCTCACGAGCCGAGAGCCAGTTGATGGCTCCCAGCTCACGAGCTGTGGCTCACAGCTCAGAGCCGAGTGTTGTGGCTCACGAGCCGAGAGCCGAATGATAGCCTCAGCTCGGGAGCCGGGAGCCGAGTGTAGTGAGCTGAGAGCGAGAGCTGGCTCCCGAGAGCTGTGAGCAAAGAGCAATTCCGAACCCTGGCTATAACATCTACCTCCATGTACACATATCAAATAAATAAACATATGTAATTACATACTATAAATTACATGTTTTCAACACTTTTTTAAATAGCATCGCATGTTTCTGGAATTATTCCACTTATGAGAGAGATGTCATGCCGGATCCTGAAGCCAAATGTAGCCAGGTGAAATGGACTCAAAATTCGTTGTCTGCTTTCCGATAAGTGGCATTAACCATCTACGAAATGCTGCATCCCATTCCAACTCTCCATTAAACTTCTTCCCTCGTTCGGCTTGGGTTCTCATCATCTTCGTCCAGGACCCCAAGCACGAATACACATAAATGATGCTATCAACCTTATCAAAATTTTTAAGTCGCAAATAACCAAACAAGGTGGGTCACGGTGAACGATATGCTTGTCACAGGAAAAATAGTTCAAATGAGCTAGTTTTGAGCTAACTCTTAGAATTAGCTGTTCAATTAATTGTTGTCACAAACGTGCCACCCTCCGGCACAGAAACACTGTGACGCCAAATGAGTACTGTTCACATTGAAAAGTACTCATTCCTGTGACAAGCCATTTGACGTTCACATTGCGCTGTGACACTGTGACATTGAAACGTACCGCGCTGTGCCCCAATGTAAACCCGGCCTTAGCCTTGGCTATCGGGCTCTATAGTTTTTCTGGCCGGTTTGCTAACACGTTTTCTAACCTAATTGTCAATTGAAATAAGCTGAAGAATAAATGAATTGGTAACTAACCCGAAAAATGATTGATGGAAAAACGCCCGAGATTGACTTAAACTCAATAGTTAAACACATTGAATGCGCTCATCAGGGCGGAAGGGGCGTGGCAAAAATTGAAAAAAAACTTGATCAGCATGCAAGCATAAGAAGTTTATGTTCCATACATGTCAAACCTGTGTGGGTGCTAACTATGTTTGGGACAAAATTGTGTATGAGCATTTCAACTCTGCTCCACTGAAAACACATCGTTGAAATAATTCAGCTCTCCTAGAATCCGAGGCTGTTGAAGCTTCGGGCCCATCGTTCACTCAGGGCAGACCCCACTGAGCTTTCTTCTAGGTTGAAATTTTCGCAATGTTTCGCTGATAGAAGTTCCCATTCCCGAAAGAACTGACGACGTCCACTTAACAGAAACCTAGCCAATATTTTTCGGGCATGCGAAAAACCTTCTGCATATAGGAAAAGTGCATGTCCGCGGTAAATATGTGGAGAGGTGAAAATTCCTTTTCAGTCAGAAAAGCTTTTTCAGGAAGTATCTAAGCAGGCTCTCAACCTCATGGTACTGCATAAGGTAAATGTCTAGTATAGCGGCCTACTCTCAGAAAATTCCAAAAAAAATTTTCCTCGATGGACCGCAAATTATGAAAAATTTTCATGCTGAAAAAACGCGGGCGTCATTCATGGTTTCTTTTTAAACGAATTTTGAAAATTTGTTTTTATTATATAACATATGGGTCATTCTTTATAAATCGAACAGTTAAAAAATCTTTATTTTCATTTTAATAAAAAATCCGAAATTCCCGAACATAACGTAATTTGCGGTTTTTGCACAAAATTTTTTGTTTATTTTATAAACAATTAAAAATCGTCAAAAACGGAAAAATGGAAAAAAGGGTTTTTTAAAAACGTGATATCTCAGGTTGGTTTATCGGACAGGTATCATATTGATACTGGTGAAAAGTATTTTTACTCTAGTATTCAAATAATAGTTTTATAGATTTTTAAACTATTTAATAATATTAAGTATTGTTGCTAAAAATTATTTATAATTTTTTTTCTGTAATAGATATAAATTTAAGGATAAACAATTTATTGCCTTAAATATAACTTAAATTTTGGTGTTTTCAAAAGATGGAGACTTTTATGGTTTAAAAGTTATGAATTTTGAAGTTATAAACAAATAAAAAGATGCCCTTAAATAAAATTTCACGTAGTCAGTTTTAAAGTCATGTGATTGAAACTTGGCAATTGTGCTTTATATTTATCAAGCTTTTCAAAATTGCCAACATCATACAGATCGGACATCTATATCATATAGCTGCCATAGAAATGCTGAATTTGGTTGTGGTATAATATACTTTCAAATCTCTGGTCACCCTAATCCACAACAAAATGCAATTAATCATTGCATTCGTATGGCAGCTATATGAAATAGACGTCCGATCTGTGTGATGTTGACATTTTTGAAAAGCTTGATATATATAAAGCCCACTTGCCAAGTTTCAGTCGTAGAGCTTTGAAACTGACTGAGTGGCAACGCATTCTTTAAGGGCAACTTTTTATTTGTTTATAACTTCAAAAATTCATAACTTTTAAAACTATAAAAGTCTCCATCTTTTTGAAAACACCAAAATTTAAGTTACTTAGGACAATAAATTGTTTATGCTTAGAAGCTATATCATGGTGGTTAACACTGAGAAAAAATTATAAATAATTTTTAGCAACAATTACTTAATATTATTAAATAATTTAAAAAATCTATAAAACTATTTTGAGTAGCTTCAGTAAAATACTTTTCACCACTACTAATTTGCCTGTCCGATAAACCAAACCTGAGATATCACGTTTTAAAAAACCCTTTTTTTCCATTTTTCCGTTTTTGACGATTTTTGAAATTGTTTATAAAATAAACAAAAATTTTTGTGCAAAACCGCAAATTACGTTATGATGGGCATGTCGAGATCTAATTTCGGATTTTTTTTTTATTAAAATGAAAATAAAAAATTTTTTAACTGTTCGGTTTATAAAAGAATGACCCATATTGTGTTTTGAGAAATGTGTCAAAATTTAATCCAAATTTAATTGTTTATTTACATTTAATAATTCTAATTAAAATGGAGTGCACGAATTGGAATTTTTCGGTGTCGAAATTTTTGTCTTTGACGAATATAGAGGTTATTGAGTATTTAAAGCGTCACAAATGTTTACTACAAGAAAAAAATGGGGAAATTGTTCTGCTGACTGTAAGATAGCAGTAAAAGATGACGGCAAACTATTTTCTTGGGGGGCAAAAACAGGTGGGGGCTACAACCATGGGCAATAAAAAGAAAGTAAAAAAGTGCAATTTCAATTAAAGTATCCGCAAAAAATCCTTTTTTTGCCACAAGGAGATTTCAATTTTGTCGTATGGGATAACTTTCTTGAATTGTAGACTTTGTTTTTTTTCTATTTGTTTAAAATTTTTACTTTAAAAGGTGAAATTCAGTTTTTGGAAGACGAATTGGGATGGGCCAGGCAAACAATTATAGACTGGAAAAACTTTGTAAGGGAGGTTTATATAGATTGGTCTATCCGTGAGAGCAGTGGAAAACTTGGTGGCCACGGCAAAATCGTGGAAACTGACGAGTCCGAAATCGGAAGACGGAAATATTATTGTGGTCGGGTTGTGGAGGGTCAGTGAATTTTTGGTGGATTGGAACGAGAGTCCGGTAAATTTTTCACTCTTAAAAATAATTAAGGAAAATATAGCTGACGGATCCACGGTCATTTCGGATTGCTGGTAAGCTTACAATTGCCTGGAAGATGAGGGGTTTCTACACCAAACGGTGAACCATTCCAAAAATTTTGTGGATCCCTCTACACAAGCACACACCCAAAACATAGAAAGGCTGTGGCGGGACGTGAAGGCCGAGTTGCCTAATTTTGGGCGAAAAAATGCACTATCCAGCATATTTGGCCAAGTTTATGTTTTATAAACGATTCCCAAGTCACAAGGATAGGATCCATAACATCTTCCTGGCTATTGATCAGTTATATAATCCTGAAAAAGAAAACATCGTTAATGATATTCATTTTGCTACGGTGAGTAATGGAAAATCGCGCGATTTAAAAAAAAAAAAGTGTGAGTGTAGATAGCACTCACGAGTCTTTGATGTGAAACGTGATGCTTAGGATATGAGCTTATTATCAAATCACAATCTCTCTCAATGGTATATAAGTCACCAAGGGCACTCTTTCGAAAGAAGAAAATTAACGCGCAGTAGAAATCCAGAAAATCCAGATCCCACCCAGATCTAACCAAGCTTTATCCCATTTACATCCCGACTAGATCCCACTCAGATTCTACGCTGATCTCACGTATATACCGCCCAGATCCTACCCAGATCCCATGCAGATCCCGCCCAGATCTCGCCCAGATCCCTTCCAAATCCCACCCAGATCCCATCCAGAATCCACCCAGATCCCAACCAGATCGCAACCAGATCCCACCCAGATCTCTTTCAAATATTACCCAGATCCCTTCCAGATCCCAACCAGATCCCATCCCAACCAGATCCCTTCCAAATCAGATCCAGATCCCGCCTAGATCAGACCCAGATCCTACCCAGATCCCATCCAGATCCCATCTCAACCAGATCCCTTCCAGATCCATTTCAGATCCCGCCCAGATCCCACCCAGATCCCGCCCTGATCCCGCCCAGATACCACCTAGATACGGCCCAGATCCCACCCAGGTCCCACCCAGATCCCATCCAGATTCCACTCAGAGTCCAACCAGATCCCACCCATATCCCAGCCAAATTCTAGCCAGATCTCAGCCACAAATACCACCAGATCCTACCCAGATCTTTCCCAGAACCCACCCAGTTCCCCCTTTTTAGTATCTATCAAACCTCTTCACTTGCCCAGCCTCAGCACTCACTCACTCACTCACTCTCCCTCTCGCGTTTACAGCAAAAGTTGTGGGAGTACGCTCTCTATTGTTCTCTCGTTGTTGTTGTGGTAGTTTTCTCTGTTTTGATTTTTTTTTTGGCTGAGCCATAGGCAAAGAACTGTAAATGAAATGTTGGGTGTGGGTGTGTGATCTTAAACTCTTCTTACTCTCTTAACTCTCTGCATCTCTCTCCGCCCCCCAGCACCAATCTTCCCCCTGCCATCACTCTACCAACCGTCTTGTGTGTGTGCCGAGCCACTGCACAAAGCAAACACAGCAACATAATATGGTTGGCGTCAGCGTCACGTGACGCTCAATTCAAATTTTACTCCCACTAAAATCGTCCGTACCGAAATTAAAGATGTTTCACATCAAAAATTTTACTTTATTGGGTACAATAAAATATTCATCGATGGATCGCGAATTATGAACATAAAATTTTAATTCATACGAGGAAGAGGAAGTGCACGGGATTAGGCCCTTCCTTAGGGGACACCACTTTAAAAATATCGATCTTCTGTGGCTTACGTGGAGTAGGCCTCATGGGGAAACCACGTTAAAAAATATGTGGCGTGGAAAAGAGTTCAAAACAGCTCAAAAAGGAAAATAATATTTTTAATATATTTATTTAAAAAGACAAACAGAAATCGAAAAGCATATGTAATCAAGCATGTATTTTTGTATTTAAATTGCGCATTATGGTAGATCCACCCTCCCAGGTATTTATAGGTTTTCAAGAGCAATTCTGGTACAGTGTTTTTTGAAAACTAGGATCTTGGACTTTGTTGTATTTATTTTGAGGCCCCAGGTCTTACAATAGTCTCTATTTTACAATTTTCTTGGCGACTCCGCAAACAGCACAATGTCATCGGCATATACGGGGGTGTCACAGAAATCTCTAGAGATTTTGACCTCGGTTGTTTTGCAAATCGCTCGAAAAATCCGTCAGCCCAGAACTTCATGAGATTTCATTTTTTTATTTGAAAATCTAGTTGGAACAGAAACTGTTCCAATTAAAGTTCCATCGCTAAAGACAGGGCTGCATCACTCGCAAAAAAATTTCCCTAATTTTAGTTATGGGTGAATTTGATGTTCAACTGAAATTTTTTGATTGTGATAAATGTTTTATGATGCATTTTTAAATTATAGTTCAAATTAAATTCACATTCTTCATAAATAAAATTAAAAGTTTAAATATTTTCTGGCGCCAAACATGAGGTATAACTTGCCAGCCCTTAATGCGCTAGCTTCCAACCAGATGGCGCCACAATCGCTAAACGGCGTCACTGATGTGGTTGGTTTTGATTATTGTTTTTCCTAATAATTATTGAAACGCAAATTTCAATGTTTAAACTAATTAAATAATTTATTCATTTTATGCAACCTATCCAGAAAAATTATTTTGTTTTCAGTTCCAAAATTAGTTTTTCTTGTCAAAATTGTTTGGGTGGTGAATTTTGCTTACGCCTCCCAACACACCACAAAAATATAAAAACAAACCAAAAGATATTAGAGTGACAAAAAATTTTTTTTGGGTTTGAATTTGCTTGAAAACCCCCTCGATAAAGGACAATGTTTAGATAAACCCTGACAATCGGGGGTGCCACTGAAATCTCTAGAGATTTTGCCTACGGTTGGTTTGTAAATCTCGAAAAAATCGTCGGTGCCACAGAACTTCGAGAGATTTCATTTTCTTTATTAGAAAATCTTGTTAAAACACCAGATGTTCCAATTGAAGTTCCATCTCTAAAAACAGGGCTGAGATCTCGCCACAAAATTTCCTTTTCCGGTTTTGGGCAGGGATCGCAAATAAGAGTTATGGACTTTAAAAATCAAAGCCAAATAAGTTTCCCCCTTTTTTTGAATCCCATATACAAAATTTTTGAGACAAAACAAAAAAAAAATAAAATTTTTTTTTCCAATTTTAAATAAAAATCAAAAAATAACCTCTTATTTTTTTTTAAAAGTTGAAAATAAGAGTTATTTTTCAATTTTATTTTAAAATTGAATATAAAAATTGATTTTGAATCTTTTGAACCAGTCGGTGGATTTTAGAAGTAGACATATATCGGATCCATTTTTTTAATACCTTTCCATTGATACATCACATGTCCTTGAAGGATCAAAATTAAGGATACCAAAATTTTTTATTGATTCAGTGCCACTTTATATACATATCGCTCACTTACTTCAAGTCTGTCATAACTCAATCAAGTAAGAAAGTTGTACTGTAACATACTCTCCATAAAATTGCAATTTTTGACTTGATGTAGAAATATATGGCGTGTTTTGTACTAATTTGTGTAAAATTTTTAAATTGATGTATCTTAAACTTTCCATATGAGATGAGAATATATCGTTATATCATTTGTAAATTCATATTTATGGGGGTGGGGGGAAAAAGACCAAAACTATAGATGGGGTTAAGATCAAGAGAGCAAGAGAGGGTTAAGCAGAGAGAAAAGGAAGAAAGAGGAAAAAAAGAAGTAGAAAAAAAAGACGATGCAGATCGTCTCGAGAGAGGCCAGAGTCACTGGCTCCCCTCGCTTTTTGAAGAAGCCAGTTGTTTCGCGAAATATCGAAGTTGCTACGTTTAAATAAAGAAGAAGTCTAAGACGCATTTTGTTCATAAAACCATTACATACTACTATTCAACCTTAACATTAATCAACCTTATGAAACTGAATAAATATATGATTTACTTAAACTACAACCTACATTAATGCAAGAGCATCATATCTCAGTTGTCCTGCAGTCGTTATTGCACATACATACTTCGGCTTTCAGTTAAAACATATTTTTCCTGCTGCTGACTGTGAAAATGAGATGTCAAAGCGAATGCACATATACGGGGTGTCACAGAAATCTCTAGAGATTTTGACCTCGGTTGGTTTGCAAATCGCTCGAAAAATCCGTCGGTGTCCCAGAACTTCAAGAGATTTCATTTTCTTATTTGAAAATCTAGTTAGAACAGAAACTGTTCCAATTAAAGTTCCATCGCTAAAAACAGGGCTGCATCTCTCGCAAAAAAATTTCCCTAATTTAAGTTATGGGTTAATTTGATGTTCAACTGAAATTTTTTGATTGTGATAAATGTTTTATGATGCATTTTTAAATTATAGTTCAAAATTAATTCATATTCTTCATCAATAAAATTAAAAATTTATATATTTGTTGGCGGCAAACATGTGGCGTAATTTGCCAGCCCTTAATGCGCTGCCTTTTCAAGTAGATGGCGCCACAATCGCTAAACGGCGCCACTGATGTGGTAGGTTAAGATTAACATGAAAGACTTTAGTTGTTTTCCCTAATAATTATTGAAACGCAAATTTCAATGTTTAAACTAATTAAATAATTTATTCATTTTATGCAACCTATCCAGAAAAATAATTTTGTTTACAGTTCCAAAATGGGTTTTGCTTGGCAAAATTGTTTGGGTGGTGAATTTTGCTAAATCTCCTAACAAAACACGAGAGATTTGAAACCAACCGAAAGAGATTTCTGTGACACCGAGAATTGGATTTGGGTTGGAATTTGGTTGGAAGAGATTTCTGTGACACCTCCGATAGGCTAATTGAAGTCTAATTAAATTAGTTCGAAATTGACTATCAAACAAGGAAGACTTTCAATAATTCGTCTAAGCATTGTCATTTTATTTGAGTGTAGACTCACCACAGATGGACCCAGTTTCATCTCAAGTATCCTATCCGTCAACAAGTCAGGTTAACACTACTCCACAAAGCATTCTCAACGAATTTCTTAATTCAATTGAGGCGGCCTCTGGGAATGAAAAGACAGTTGGGGAAGATGATCCTGAACTCAATCTTGCAATAACCGAAATAGGCGCATACTCCCCCAATCCAATTGATATAAGAGAGAATATCATGAAGTATTGGGAGGACAAAAAGTTCATGTATCCTCGGTATCAATTGGCGAAAGTGATCCATTGCGTGCCAGCAACCCAAGTGTCAGTTGAGAGGGCATTTTCTGCTTTAAAATTGGTCATGTCTGACTTGAGGTGCAACTTGTCCTCATATTCTATAAAAAAAATACTGTTCATAAACTGAATAAAGAATGCGATAAAGCATGCTGGAAAATTCATTGTCATTGCATTTTTGGTTTTCAGATACTTTTCACAAATGTGCTGGTAAGCACTCCTCGAACGAGAAATAGGACTGGATTTTAAGATCAATTTCGCAATTTGCAAACATTAAATATACGTGTTTTATATTTCTGTTTCTATTGAATTTACCTTTCCAAGCCGAACCTTTTACAGAATTTTACAGGTAGCCTTAGAGTCATTGCTTAAAAATGGCTTGAGCTGTGAACTGAAAACTTGTTGTGTAGGATGGTACTATAAAGCAAGCCGAACCAGCCGGCTTAACTAGTTCAAAAGTGAAAAGTGTTCATCATAGCTCGTCACCGGTTAAAAGGTGATATGTTTTCCGAGGTAATCACGAAGAGATCCTTTTTCAAAACTTCTTCAAAATTCTTCTTTAAGCGTGCAGTTTTCGTTTGGGTTTTGCTGCTTAATACGACACCGGTTTAGTTCGGTTTATGAGCACGAATTAGCGGTTTGGTTTATTTTGGTTCGGTTTACAGTTTGCATCTGCAGTGTTGTCAAAATTTCTTGCATACATAAACTCTGGGACTGAAACACTGAACCACTTTTAAATTTTGAGAGCTTGCCAATTTTTTACGGAGTCATGAGTTCAAATTTGAGTGATATGCTTCATAAAAATGAATGCAAAATTTAAAAATTTGTCCTTAGGACAGTGATGTATCAATGAAGGTATTGAAACATGACACAATAGCCTACTTAAAATCCGCTGCCTTAAAAAAATTTTTACTAATAAAAATTAAAAAAAGTTATTTAATTAAAAAAAAAATAACTGTTAAAAATAATTTTTATTTGAAAAATTATAACTGTTACGATCGTAATGGCGCCACCATCGACACAGGGCGCTGGTGCGAAAAGAGAAGTTTGCTAAATCTCTTAACCAAACACGGGAGGTTTAAAGCCAACCAATAGAAAGTTCTGTGGCACCTAAGAATTGGAATTCGGTTGGAAATTGGTTGGAAGTGGTTTCTGTGGCACCCCCGAATAACTTAGCCCAAATATTTTTACTATCTTATAAATGAATAGTTTTAATATATATACTTTAAAGGTTCGGAAATGAATCCCTTTCCCTGTTAGTAAGTGTTTCTTTGGTACAGAGTATCCAAATCACGTCATTCATTTCTTTAGGCGCATCAAGAAATCAGAACAAAAAGCGGCCGTAGTTGGACCCGTGAAAAAAGGTCGGATTATAACATTGTTTGTAACTTCGATTAGCGGTTTTGAATCGACATTGGCTAATGGTTATTGTTTGGAAATTTTAGCTTCGAGCTATTAAGAGCTAAACTCTTTTTGTGGTTCGATCTCTGGTACGTTTCAAGCTTAAACTAAATAGTAGGAGTCAAATATTTTGCAAGATGTCTATAACTTTGTTGTACCGAACCAAAAAGATAGGTTCGTAACAAGGTTTGGTTCAGCACTTTTATCTTCTTTAGCTACTCTTCTTAACCTCTTATTTTTTTTAGCTATTTTAGCCTTTATTTTTTGGAAATTTCGCAGTTCATATTTGAGCAACACTGCTTGTTGGATAGAACAAAAATAAATTTACAGTGCGTTAATGATTCGCTTAAGTTTTTTCGTTTGCATACTAAAACAGAATCGAATATCAATGCCATTTTAAATCTGCCGCCCACTTCGAAAGCGCTCTCTAGCGGTGCAAGTTTTCCCTTAATTCACTTATCGATAAATTCGTAAGCCTGGCAACTCTAGTATTTTTGGTGAGACCCTTTGGTATTTTTGGGATTAGTAAGACCCTTTCGCCCACAGTTTTGCGAACTTGTCACTCACTTTTTCATTTGGCCATTTGACTAAAACCCATTAATTAGCCCAAAATATCAATTAAAAACCGCCATTTAAGTGAAAAGCCTGAGATGAGCGAAACTATCAACACGTCGGCTCAGTTTCCGACCTTTGAGAAGCCCACGGTTCAATTCAATGAAAAGGGCTGGGGACCATGCGAGCTGCCGGACACGTTTAAGGATGTGCCGTATCAGCCGTTTAGCAAGAATGATCGCCTGGGCAAGATCTGTGACTGGACCAACACCTCGAACAATGACAAGAAGTATCAAAGTAAGTAAAGGCTTCCCCAAAACAAATGCAGACAAAAATCGGCAGTTGAGGTTAGGTTGAGTCTGTTCAGTTTGTTTGTGGTGTGTGTGTGTGTGAGTCGTGGCATTAATCCATACCCCTTGATTGCAGACAAGTATGCTTCCAGCTTTGGCACGGGCAACCAATATTCGTACTACCATGAAGAGGATGAGACCACCTTTCATTTGGTGGACACAGCGCGTGTCCAGAAGCCCCCGCATCAACGTGGACGCTTCCGCAACATGCGCAACTCTCGCTCTGGACGCGGTCGCAATGCTCGTGGTGGCATGAATACCCATGGAATGACCACTTTGAGTGGCAAAAATGTCAAGGCACGCGATCCTCGCCGCGGCATGGGCAAGAAGTTTGGCAATCGTGGTCCCCCACCCAAGATGCGTGAATCATCGGTGGCTGTGCGTGCCGATTGGGCCTCCATTGAGGAAATGGACTTTCCACGACTCATCAAGCTGTCGCTGCCCAATATCAAAGAGGGTGTGGATATCACCACTTGTGGTACGCTGGAGTACTACGACAAGACCTACGATCGCATCAATGTGAAGAATGAGAAACCGCTGCAAAAGATTGATCGCATAGTGCATACCGTCACGACCACGGATGATCCGGTAATACGTCGTCTGTCCAAGACAGTGGGCAATGTATTTGCCACGGATGCCATACTGGCCACCATAATGTGCTCGACGCGTTCCAACTATTCGTGGGATATTGTTATTGAGAAAGTTGGTATGTATAAGGATGGGGGGGTTGAGAATATACACAGTGTGGATTAATATGTAATCCTCTACAGGTGAGAAGATTTTCATGGACAAACGCGATCACACGGAATTTGATTTGCTGACGGTGAATGAGACCAGTGTGGAGCCGCCTACCGATGATGACAGTTCTTGCAACTCTCCAAGGAATTTGGCCATAGAGGCCACCTTCATCAATCACAACTTTAGTCAGCAGGTGCTCAAAACTGGCGAACAGGAGGCCAAATTTAAGTTTGAGGAAAGCAATCCCTTTATCAGCGAGGATGAGGACATACAAGTGGCCAGTGTGGGCTATCGCTACAAGAAATGGGAACTAGGCAGCGATATTGTAAGTATTTTTTTGCACTTCTTATGCTCTTGTAAAGAGTTTTTCGCTTAAGATTGCAACGCATAATTATTTACGACCCCTTAAAGTATATATACTCGATCAGGGCGAGGTGTTGAGACGATTTAGTCTTGTCCGTCCATCTTTCTATCTGTGTCTACTCAAACTAGTTTCTCAGTTTTGAAGCTGTAGAGCTGAAACAGAGTTCAGAACCAACCGAATCGGTGTCCTGGTAATCTCTAGAGATTTTCGTATAAGCGATTGCCCTTCGAACTAAACCGAGACTTCCTTATTTGCGAAATGCCAAGAATTAGACCGCCTATTAGATGGAAGGAAAACCGTACGCATCAAATCTACTTGCTTTAAGCAGGCGGTTTCGCTCAACTTTTGGCATCTAATCTAGTAGCCGGGCATTTTGGAGCCCCTTAACATATAAATTCAAACCTCTAGAGTAGAGCCCTGCACGAGTCTACTTGTAGTGCCCAAGGCATACTAAACAAGGAAGGCTCACTCGCTCTCTCAGAACTCCGTAAATTTGTGTCAAAGAGAGCGAGAGCGAGAGCGTAATATATTATATTTCAATACAAAGCCTACTAAGCATGGTGTAATAATATAAGGTGAAGCCGTCAGAATCTGCTGAGGGCCAGTGGATGTATGCTTGTCTAAAAGAAAGGGATAGCAGATGGCGTGCTGTGTCTTGCGTTGCTTTAAGTCGTAAATGTCAACCAATTTTTGGGAGACCAAATTAAAATTTTTAAAATAATGTTTGATGGAGAGCAAAAAATCGCGAGCTCAAAAGTTTTTACTTCATTAGCCCGAAAAAAAATATATATACAAAAAAAAAAAAAATATATATACAACTTTGAGTATTTAGCAAGTAGGCAAAGGGAAACCCCTGCACAAAAAAAAAAGAAAAAGAACACATGAAATTATATAAAAAAAATAAGCCAAGGAAAATTCGAACTCCATCAAACATTTGTTCCTCCGCTTTAAATTTCTTAATTGTTGAAAGACCTATTTTAGGAACTTGGACTCCTCCAATTCTTCCTGCTTAATATCTTTCCATATGCATCAAGTGTCGGCGTTAAGGTGATTTGTCTCTCCCAAATGGTTTTTCTTTCTACGTCTTTGGGAACACGTAAAAGCTTAACGTTGCTTCGCGCAAACCATTTTGGGGCAAATTACACAGTAACTTCACATTTGACACTAAAACCAGCAAAAAAACAAAAACAAGACAGTCACACATACATACAAAAACACAAAAAAATTTGTCCGCACCCAACCATTCGGTTCAAGCATTCAGAACGGACTGGCTCACTGTCCCTAGAAACAGAGAGACCGTTCTCTCGTTCGGTTTCACCTTATATTATTACGCCATGCTACTAAGATACTAAGTAAAACCCAAAAAATTCGTCCGCGGAGATGCTTTGCTTACATCAGTTGCTTACTGACTGAAATTTATCAAGTTGTCAAAAGAGAGAGAGAGTGAGTGAGCCTTGTTTAGTATACCTTGGTAGTGCCCTTCGAATCCCATTTCAAAAAAACAGTTCGAATACATCAAGTCTCTAGAGTCTAGAGATTTCTGACACACTGTCTGTTACTGATTATAATATAATATTTGCCACTTGAATAGTTTCAGCTTAAAAACACCTTAAATATAAAAAAAAAACTGCATTTATCCAATGTTTTACTTGTTTTACACTTGAAAAGTGTATTATAATTTTGCCTAGAAGTTTGCAATGCTAAAAAATTACTCCGCCAAATAAAATAAGTTGTAAATTAAAACAAATAATTAAATAGTGATTATATTTATGTTTATTTATTTTTTATAAAACAAACTTATCTCACCACCCATATTTATTTATTTTTTATATATGGCACCGGGGTTGTTTAAAATTTAACCAATTAAAATGGGTAAAGTGTAATTGAAATTAAGCAAATTATGTAACAGGGAGAAGGAAACATCTCCGACCCTATAAAGTATATATATTCTTGATCAACATCAATAGCCGAGTCGATTTAGCCATGTCCGTCTGTCCGTCTCGTCTGTGTCTGTCCGTCTGTCTGTATGCACGCGTCGATCTCAGAGATGGTAAGAGATAGAGGTTTGACATGTATGGGACAAATGCTTCTTTTATCTGTACGCAGATCAAGTTTGTTTCAAATTTTGGCCACGCCCCTCCCGCCCCCCGCAATTTGGAAAAAACGTTATATCTCCCACAGTTTTGAAGATAGACGATTCGTACTTTCTAGAGATAGTTAGTAATTAGCAAAATATCGATTTGCCGAAGAAATGATAAAAAATCGGATGAACGGTTCAGAAGTTATGAGCAAAAAAAGCGAACCAAGCCCCCCGCCACCACCCCACCCACCCTAATAAAAAATGTTGCATACTTTTCGGATGGTCACCCTAAGAAAGAAGAAAATATAAAATGAGGGAACGGGTGGTTAGAGCCGACTTTAACTTACGCTCTCGTTGTCAATTGTACAGGGTATATTGAAGTCGGGCTACTCGAACGGAAAGGTCTTTTTTTTATTCCCGGAAACCCTTAGAAAAGGGGTAAAAGGGGATTATGAAGTTGTGCAAATGTATGTAACGGGGAGAAGGAAAACCATTTCCGACCCTATAAAGTATATATATTCTTGATCAGCATCAACAGCCGAGTCGATTTAGCCATGTCCGTCTGTCCGTCCGTCCTCCGCTGTCTGTCTGAACGCGTCGATCTCAGAGATGGTAAAAGATAGAGGTTTGACATGTATGGGACAAATGCTTCTTTTATCTGTACGCTGATCAAGTTTGTTTCAAATTTTGGCCACGCCCCCTCCCCGCCCCCGCAATTTGGAAAAAACGTTATATCTCCCACAGTTTTGAAGATAGACGATTCGTACTTTCGAGAGATAGTTAGTAATTAGCAAAATAAATCGATTTGCCGAAGAAATGATAAAAATCGGATGAACGGTTCAGAAGTTATGAGCAAAAATGCGAACCAAGCCCCCTTGCTACCACCCCCACCCACCCTAAAAATGTTGCATACTTTTCGGATGGTCACCCTAAGGAAAGCAGGAGCACTGTTAAACATGTTTTTTTCATGAGTAACGGGTTTATCGAAGTCGGTTAGAGCCGACTTTAACTTACGCTCTCGTTGTCATTTGTACAGGGTATATTGAAGTCGGGCTACTCGACTTCAACGGTCTTACTTGTTTTGTGTTTTTTTTAGGGCCGTCATCGTATAGGGCACCAGATAAAAAAGAAATTTGACACCGCACACAACCAAACTTGGTTACAGCCAAAACGGCCAGGAAAAGCCGGTGGCAGCCACTTTGTGTCAATATATTTTTAGTAAAAAAAATTTTAATTTCAATTATTAGCTCTGCTAGGAACATCACGTACTGGTGTTAGGACATTACGTGGCTGCGAGTTCGTTTAACTTGGTGGTGATAGTTTTAAAAAAGCTAGAGGCAGTTACGTTTAAAACTTGAAAAACAAATGATATTTTAGATGTTTTACGCGCTGGTCTCTGTGGGGATTTTCGACTTGCCTTCTGGGTTAACATGCAAACATGCTGATTTCAATTTCAATTAATGTCAAAACGGTAGGGGAAAAAAAAATTGAGTTACTAGATCCCGTCGCAATTTTCTCTCGATTTGAATTCATTTGGGATTAAGCAATCGGTTTCAGCTGCTCACACAGTTCCGAGTTTTGTTATACCTGTTATATCCAAAATGAATTTACTATAAGGTATTCCGTTGTGTGGAGGGGTCTTAATTTTTTCAACTCGCTCTCTCGGCTCTCTGAGACAGATGACAGTTGCTCTGAGATAGACACACTTCGTTTGCGAAATAATAAATAAGATAAAATAGGAAATCTTTTGAAATGTGATTTCCAATGTCGGAAAAGCGAAAAATTCTGCATGAAAGAAAACTTTTTTTTTATCTGATTGCCCAAAACCTGGTTTGTAGGGTCAACATGAAAATGCATTCGTGTGTTCATTTTCCGTTGTTGGAAATACCGCCGGAATGCTCACTCACTGGGAAGTAGGAGGTATGTGGATGGAATGTCGTCGGAAAGTGGGTGAGATCTGGGATGAGGAAGGGTTGTGGGTGGGGTGCGGTTTGGCTGGACGTGTTAAGTTGTTTTGAAAGTCGGTGGGAAATGCGAGGGATGTGGGTGATAAGTGAATAGGAAGTGGGTGGGACGTGGGCGGGAAGAGAGTGGAATTTAAGTGCAATGTGGGTTCGGATGTTGGCTGATATTGGTTCTATATTGTTGAAGATGCAGCGAAACGCGGCGGGTCATATGCTTTATGGTGCGTCGCATTTAGTTTAAGTTCTTTTTTAAGCTGGGAAGCAGGCTTGAAGGGATCCTTTTTGCTCTGACCAATCAGTCTTTTGACAAGAAGAGGGGTCATAGATGGTTTTCGTGCATTAAAGCGTTATTCATTTTTAATTTAAGTGGAGCATCCTAACAATTAACTCACTTCTCTGTAAGTTTTTTCGTCGAATATCAATTTTTTTGCTAAGATCGGGCTTCTCCACAGTGCAGTGCAGTGGCTTTCCCGGGTCCCTATGCTAATGATTATTAAAACTTTTTACGATAGAAACAATAGAAACGTAGTCAAAACTAATAAACACATGCTGTCTAGAAAGGTTTTTCCGCGAAATATACGGAATTCCCAAACAAAAAATACAAATTTAAAAAAATCGAAGCAGTAATCGGAATTTTTTGCGACATCTCTGCGATGTTAAAGCACCATCGTGATGGTGGAAGCGATGCATTTAAACTAGCATATAAAAAGCTTCGGCACAGACGAGCAATAACCTTCTCGCTTTTTGGGTATTTCAACTCAATCAACTTTGATTTCAGGTACTGGTGGCACGTTGCGAACACGATGGCGTCCTGCAGACACCCAGCGGTGAACCCCAATTCATGTCCATTAAGGCTCTTAACGAATGGGACTCCAAGCTGGCCAATGGTGTTGAGTGGCGTCAGGAAATTGTACACACAACGTGGCGCTGTGTTGGCCAATGAATTGCGTAATAATGCCTGGCAAGCTGGCCAAATGGACTGTTCAGGCGGTGCTGGCCGGTTCCGACAATTGAAACTGGGCTATGTCTCGCGTATCAATCCCCGAGATCACTCACGTCACGTCATCTTGGGCACACAACAGTTCAAACCCCATGAGTTTGCCACCCAAATCAATTTGAGCATGGACACGCCTGGGGCATACTGCGTTGCATCATTGATCTGGTGATGAAGCAAAAGGATGGCAATATCTGATCATGAAGGATCCCACGTCGATTATACGTTTGTATGATATACCCGATAATACCTTCGATCTGACGATTCGGATGATGGTGAAGGCGATGATGGTGAGGGTTTCCAGCAGGTCTACAATTATGCCAACAACAGCAACAAGATTTAGACTCAAGCGGTACGTTGCCCTTTTGTGTGTGCAAGCTTTATAAAGCGAGTCGGAAACCGGTTAAGATCATGGTCGCAGCAGAGAAATTATATTGTTGTTCGATGTATTTGGATTAAAGTGACAGAGAAGGAAAACAAAAACAAACGAGCAATAATAATTGGTTTTTGGAGTGGGATTTAGCTAGGGAAATCT